>PVKV010026701.1:0-27565 GCA_004027835.1 Alouatta palliata
AAAAAAAAAAAAAAAAAAAAAGATCAATCACTCCAAAGGAAGTCTGAAAGAAGTGCTCTGATTGGACAAGAACATGAATGGGAATAACTTCAAAGTTAAAACTCCATTGCACCTTACTGTAGGGATTTCCCTCTCTGGGATCCCCTCCCACAACAGCATGGGAGCTCTCTCTACCTCTCTCTCTCTCTCTCTCTGCCTAACAAATCGCTCCCTGCAAAACTCTTTGGGTCCCTAACATTTATACACCATAAGCCCACTGCACCTCCAAGGCCTCTTCCCCCATTTCTGGGGCAGGGGAGACCAAGAACCTGGGACACCCCGTTACAAAAGCACTGTCTCCAAAACTGGAGAGACAGATGGGGAGACATAGGGAATCCCAGCTTGCCAGCAGCAAAAACCCACAACCAGTACTGTGGTAGGAATATGTAAACTCAAATACATGAATTTTTGGAAACAGAATATGGACAAGTTTGAGACCTAAAAAAATCCAGGCAGGAAGTCTAGTCCTAGGGGCAACCCCACACTTGTGTGAGTTTTACTTCCAGGGCCTCTACCAGGTTCTCACAGTGCAGATCATACAAAAACATCCTCTGACTTCTCTCAGGAGGAGGGGAAAAGGAGCCATTTTGAAATACAACAGAGGATACCGTTCTTTTTACTTAACAAGGTCAGTCTTCAAAAGAAACTGTTTTACCAGAGCCTAATCTATAGGGATTTTAACAATATCTAATTGACTTAGGAGAAGCAGAGCTACAAACTCTAGCCCCCTGTAGCCATCCTGTCTTACCTGCGAAGGGGAATAAAACTGAAGCACTTGTGAAGTTTACAGCCCAGGGCACAGGCTCAATAGAAGACTGTGACCTAATCAGAGGACTGCAGGATGTTTCTTCTCTCCTACACTCTACAACCGCATCTTGAACAGTCTATTTACTGGAAAGCCTATTGTCCAAACTCATATAATGTGCAACACCCAAAGTGAACCCTACAGAGGGGATTGTAACATTTGTTGCAATTTATGGGTCTACGTGGACACATCATTATCACATAAGGTAAATTATGGACCTTATGTGATAATGATGTGTCCACGTAGACCCATAAATTGCAACAAATGTTACAATCCCCTTTAACAGGGGATGTTGATAATGGGAAGGTTATGTATACGTGGGAAGGAGGACATCATGTGTGACTTTTGTGAAAGGAAATTAAATTTTGGCGCCAAAATTCATTTAGCCAAAGGGAAAAGTCAAGTTGGGAACTGGGTCAAACAAACCTGCCTCCACCATTTGGTTCCTAAATAAGTGGCTACAAAATGAAAGCTACCTGCCTTCCCCATATTTTCCAACAAGGAAATTCCTGGTGAGCTGTTAAAATGTCACCATGGCAATGCTAACCGATAGCTTATCTTTACAGGTGCAGTTGCCCAGGCCTGAAACACAAACACAGATTGTTCCCCTATCGCATTTTGCCTGTGTTATTTTATGTAAAATGCAGATTCCCCACATTTTTCCTTTTCCCTCTTTGAATATGTGAAAACTGTGTGCTTCTCAACATCTCACCCCTTTCCCCTTTACATTTAGAACTCTCAAAATCATCTTTGGAGAAAGGCATATGTGGGTCCTTATCTTTGGCAAATAAATCTCCAAAACTAATTGAGACTTGTCTCATCATTTGCTTCAATTGACACTTTGAACAATAATTACAAGGCATACTAAAAGGCAAAAATCATAGAGACTCTGATACAGCCGAAAAGTTGGAATTATCAGACCAGAAATGTAAAACAAGTGTGATTACCATGCCAAGGGATCTAATAGGGAAAGTAAACAACATACAAGGACAGATCAGTAATTTTAGCCAAGAAATATGAGTTCAAAAAAGAATTTAAAAATATTAGAGACAAAAACCATCATAACAACTCTATAGAATGGTCATGTTTTGTAATATTTATAGTATCAAATGCTAGTGAGAATTTTAAGCAACAGAAATTTTCTTCCTTTTTCTTTTTTTTTTTGAGACAGTCTCGCTCTGTCACACATGCTGGAGTGCAGTGGCGTGATCTCAACCCACTGCAAACTGCCTCATGGGTTCAAGCAATTCTCTTGATTTAGCCTCCCAAGTAGCTGGCATTATAGGCATGTGCCACCACACCTGGCTCATTTTGGTATTTTTAGTAGAGACAGGTTTTCACCATGTTGGTCAGGCTGATCTCTAACTCCTAACCTCAGGTGATATACCCGTCTCTCAGCCTCCCAAAGTTCTGGGATTACAGGCATCAGCCACCTCGCCTGGCCAGGAATTTTCATTCATTGCTGGTGGGAATGCAAAATGGTACAACCATTTTGGAAAACATTTTGATACTTTTCTTTTCTTTTTCTTTCTTTTTTTTTTTTTTTTTTTACAAAGGTAAATATACTCTTGCCATATAATCCTGCAATTATACTCCTGGGAATTTACCCAAAGAAGGTGAAATAAGTTCACACAAACACTTGCACACACACGTTTATAGTTATATACTAAATAGAGTATAATTATAATTACCAAACTGGAAGGCAACCCAGTTGTCTTTCAGTAGGTGAATGAATAAATGATGGCATATTCAGACAATGGAATATTTTTCATAGGCACAAAAAGAAATGCACTTAACAAGACATGGAATACACAGAAGAAACTTAAATGCACATTACTTAAGAACTCAGTCTGAAAAGTACACATACTATGGTTATTCCAAATATATGACGTTCTAAAAAGGCAACAGTATGAAGACAGAAAAAAAAATCTGTGGTTTCTAGGGTTATAGGAAAGGAAAGGATGAAGAGGTTTAGGACAGTAAAAGTATTGTGTGTGATAACTATGATGGTAGACCCATGCCATTAAAAACTTGCCCAAATCCATAGAATATGCAACACCCAGAGTGAGTTCTGCTTATGTTATGAACTTCATGTGATAATGATGTGCCATGTAGGTTTATAAGTTGTAACAAATGTTACAATCCCCTTTGTTAGGGGATGTTGATAATGGGGAAGGTTATGTATATGTGGGAACAGAGGGCATGTAAGAAATATCTGTAATTGTTCAATTTCATTGAGAAGCAAAAATTTCTATAAATAGGCTTTAGTCTATTAAAAATTGTTGGAAATGAAGAATGCTTTTCATTTTTCATTAATATTCAACATGGCTGAGAAAATAACATTTGAGTTTCAGGGGGCTAATAGAAACTTGCAAAACCGAAAAGCAAAGAGAAAAAAATGCTGAAAATAAAGGAACAGAGTATTTTAGAAATGGGCAAGAATTAGTCAGGCGTGGTGGCTCACACCTGTAATTCCAGCACTCAGGAAGATCACGAAGTCAAGAGTTCAAGACCAGCCTGACCAACATGGTAAAACCCTGTCTCTACTAAAAATACAAAAATTAGCCAAGCGTGGTGCGGGTGCCTGTAATGCCAGGTACTCAGGAGGTTGAAGCAGGAAAATCACTTGAACTCAGGAGGCAGAAGTTGCAGTGAGCCAAGATGGCACCACTGTACTCAAGCCTGGGCAACAGGGCAAGAATCTTCATGTAAAAAAAAGAAAGAAAGTAAAAGAAATGTAACAATTACAAAACATGTCACATGTCCAATTATGAGCATACCAGAAACAGAAGAAAAACAGAAAGGAACAGAAAAAAATATTTGAAACAATTTTGACTAACAACCCAAAATTAATGACAGATATGGAACCACAGATCTATAAAACTCAAAGAACGCCAATCAGGATAAATGCCAAAAAAGCTACCTAGGCATATCACAATCCAACTGTAGAAAATTATAAAAAGTCTTGAAAGAAGCTGGAATAAATAGAATAGGGAAAACTTTTCCTATAAAAGCATAAACATAAGAACCATACTCAACTTTTCTTCAGAAAACATGCAAGTGAGAGGGGAATGTACTAAAATACTTGAAGTGTTGAGAAAAAAAATCTAGAATTCTTTATCTTTTCAAAGTAAAGTAGAAATAAAGACGAATTCTTCAGACACTGATAAATGGAGGGTGTTTATTGCTGATAGGCATGCCTTGCAAGAAACATTAAAAGAAGTTCTTCAGAGAGAAAGAAAATAATACAGGTCAGAAACTTGGCTCTACATAAAGAGTATTAGAGTAGAAACTTACATTTTTTTTATGTACAAAATAGTTTGTTCAAAGTAATAGCAACAATGTATTTGATGACTATAGTTTACTATATGTAAAATGTATAGCAATGATACAAGAGATCAATGGAAGGAATTAGGAATATTTTGTTCTTATAAGCCATTTGATCTACTCATAAAGTGGCACAGAATTATTTAAAAATAGACCTGAACTTGTTACAAATGCATATGCCAACTCTACAGAAACATTAAAATTTAAAAACAAAACATAAAGATATAATTTCCATGCCAGGGAAAGAGAAAAAGGAATAATATAAAAGGCTCAATTAAAATCAGTAAGGCAGAAAAATTATAGAAGACAGAAATAGGAAGAAAGAAAGAATGAGAGTAATGAATAGATAGCAAGAAATATGGTAGATATTAATCCAATTGTATCACCAGTCATCATAAATAGCAATAGTTTAAATGCATCAATTAAAAAGAATAGATTGTCAGAGTGGATTAAAAAAAGAATGAACTATATGCTGTCGCCAAAAAAGACTCATTTTAAATATAAAGATGCATATAGTTGAAAATAAGGGGATAAAGGAAGATGTACCATGCTGACACTAATCAGACATAAGCTTAAGTAGCTGTATTGATTTCAGGCAAAACATGCATCAGAGCAAAGAAAATTATCAGGAATAAAGAGTGG
Source organism: Alouatta palliata (assembly GCA_004027835.1). NCBI lineage: Eukaryota > Metazoa > Chordata > Mammalia > Primates > Atelidae > Alouatta > Alouatta palliata. The sequence goes on from PVKV010026701.1 coordinate 4,814, forward strand.
TCTTACATAATGACTAAAAGATCAAGTCCTTAAGAAGACACAAATATTTTTTATTGTGTATGTAGTTAACAAGACAGCATCAAAATATGTGAGGCAAAAACTGATAGAACTGCAAAGAGAAATAGATGAACATACAATTAGAGCTGGAATCCTCAACACCACTCTATGAGAAGTACACAGATCCAACAGCCAGAAAATCTGTAAGGACTTAGTTGAACTTAACAGTACCAGCAGTATCAATCAACTGGATACACCTGACATCTATTGACTACTTCAGCTAGGAACAGCAAAACACATTCTTTTTAAGCTCACAGGGAATATTTACCAAGACAGACCACATTCTGGGCCATGAAACACATCTTAATAAATTTAAAAGAATATAAATCATACAATGTCTGCTCTCAGACAACACAGAAATCAGCTGAAATATCCCAAAATACCTGGAGATTAAACAACACACTTCTAGTTAAAACAAGGGCCAAATAATAAATGTCAAGAAAATTTGAAAACTTTGGAACTCAGTGAAAATGAAAATACAACATACAATTTGTGGGATGGAACAAAAGCAATAGTTAAACTTATGGGATTTAATACATAGTTTAGAAAAGAAAAATCTAAAATCCACAACAAAATTCCACCTTAAGAAGCTAAAAAAAAGAAGAGCAAATTAAATCCAAAGGAAGCAGCAGCAAAGAAATATTCAAATTAGAGCATAAATCAGTGAAATTGAAAACAAAAGAAAAATTAACAAAATCAAAGATAGCACTGTGAAAAAGGTCAGTAAAATTAATAAGCCTGAAGCCAAGCTAAGAAAGAAAGAGAAAAGGTACAAGTTATTCGTATAAAAAATGAAAGTGGGATATCAGAATAGATCCCACAGACATTTAGAAGACTATAAACAACTCTAGGCTCAAACATTTGATAATCTAAATGTAATCGTTGAATTTATTGAAAGGTACAACCTATCACACTCTAAAAAATTCACTATTTGAATAGGCCTAAATCTACTAAAGCAATTGAACTAATGATCAATAACTCTTCTAAACAGAAAGCACGAGACCTGGATGAGTTTATTACAAAATATTTAAGGAAGAAATAACACCAATTCTCTACGATCTCTTTCAGAACATAAAAGCAGAGGGATTACTTAACTTTTTCCATGAGGCCAACATTACTCTAACAAAAAATCAGACGAAGGCATTGCAAGAAAAGAAACCTATACCAAGGCATTGCAAGAAAAGAAAACTATATGCCAATATCTCTGATAACCATGGATGTAAACATCTGCAATTAAAAGTTAGCAATAAGAAACCAACAATGTATAAAAGAAGCATATGACCAAGTGAGATTTATCCTGGGCACGTAAGACTGATTCAGTATTTGAAAATCAATTAATGTAATCCATCAAATCAACCAGCTGAAAAAGACAAATCACATGATTATATTAAAATATGAAGAAAAACAGCTGACAAAAATTAACACCTATTCATGTTAGAACTTCTCAGTATAGAAGGGATAGAGAAGAGCTTTCTCAACTTGATAAAGAACATTTTTTAAAACTTACAGCTTGTATATACTTAATGATGAGAAACATTATTTTCCAAGGCAAATAAGTGTCCTCTCACTACTCCTTTTTAATATTGTACTAGACGTCCTTAATAAGTCAGTAAGAAAAAGAAAGTTATAGTGATTTGGTAGGAAAAAAATGAAACTACTGATCACATGATTGTCTATGCAGAAAATATGAATGGAAACAAACAAAAATCTCCTGGAACTGCTAAGCAGTTATAGAAAGGCTTCAATATACAAGGTTAATTTACAAAAATCAATTGCTTTCCTATCAATCAATACCAGCAATGAACAAATGAAATTTGAAATTTAAAACACACCACTATTTATATTAGCAAAACCAAGAAAATGAAATGCTTAGGCATAAATTTAACAAAATATGCCCAGGATCTCTTTAATAAAAAGCACGTAACTCTGATGAAAGAAACCAAAGAACTAAATAAACTGAGAGAGAATTCCGTATTCATGGATAAGACTCAATATTGTCAAGATGTCAGTTCTTTCCATCTTTCTTATAGCTTCAACACAACCTCAATCAAAATATCAGAAAGTTTTTAAATAGATATTGACACATGAATTATAAACTTTATATGGAGATGCAAAATACCCAGATAATCTAATGCAATGTTAAAAAGTAACAAAGTAAGAGAACTGACACTACTCAATTTCTAGATTTACTCTAAAGCTACGGTAATGAAGAGAGTGTGGTACTGGTGAAAGAATAGACAAACAGATCAATGGAGCAGAATACAGCCCCCAAACACAGAGCCACATACATTTATTCAACTGATCTTTGATGAAGGAGCAAAAGAAATACAATGGCACAAAGATAGTCATTTCAATAAATCATTCTGAAACAGTCATACACCTACCTGCAAAACAAGAAAAAGGAACTCAGACACAGACCTTATATTCTTCCACCAAATTAGCTCAAAATCAGTCATATAACTAAATGTGAAATGCAAAACACTGAGACTCCTAGGAAATAATGTAGGAGAATAATTACATGACCTGTGGTATGGTGATAAATTTTTAGATACAACACCAAATGCATGATTCATGAAAGAAAAAAAAAATGGTAAGCCAGTCTTCATTAAAATTTGAAACTTCTGCTCTGTGAATGACACTTTCAAGAGAATAGGGTAGGTCAAATCTGGGGAAAAATATTTGCAACGGACCTATCTTTGCAAAACATTCTTGTCCAAAATATGAGACTCATGAAACTCAACAATGAGAAGATGTGTAACCTGATTCTAATAAGAAAACATGCTCCCCATCATATATCTTTGGGAAAGTACAAGTTAATATAATGATAAAATGCCACTGCACACCTATTAGAATGGCCAGAGTCCAAAAAACTGAAGGTATCAGCTGCTGGTGAGAATGTGATGGGCAAGAACTCTCACTCACTGCAAGTAGGAGTACAGAGTGGTACACTTTGGAGAACAGTTTGGCAGTTTCTTGTAAAATGAAACATGTGTTAACTATGTGATTTAGTGGTGGCACTGTTTAGTATTTACCCAATGTGTTGAAGACTTGTGTCCTTAGAAAACCTGCACACAAGTGTTTGTAGCAGCTTTGTTCATGATTGACAAGACTTGGAGGAAGAGAGATGGTCCATCAAGCCAGAAAAAGACATGAAGGAAACTTTGGTTCATATTGCTGAGTGGAGGTGGTCAGTCTAAGAGGGCTGTATACTGTGTGATTCCAACTATGTGACATTCCAAAAAAAGCAGGACAATGGAGACAATGAATAATACGTTACTGATGGCAGATTAAAGCAACAGAATGGAGGGAGAAACAAACAGACTGAACACAGAGGAGTTCGTAGGAAATTAATTCATTCTATATAATGCTCCATTGGTAGACATATGCCATTATATGTTGAGACCTGTAGAATGCACACCACCAGGAGTGAAAACTATAGCATAAAATGTGGACTTTGGGTGGTGATGACATGTCAATGCATGTTCATCAATTATAACAAATGCATCACTCTGATTCAGGATTTTAATGGTGGGGTGAGAGGAAGGGATTTATGTAAATCTCTGTACCTTCTGCTCGATTTTCTTCTGAATAGAAAACTGCTCTAACAAATTTCTATTTTAAAAAATGATATTTGGATATACATGGCTTTTTTAAAATTCTAGTGTTCTCGAGAATAAAGTAGAAAAAAAATTTTACCTAAGGAATATGGATTGCCATATTAAACAAATTAAGATTACTAAGATTGCACTTACAAATAAATTCAACATATATAATTGCAAAATATTTTATCTTACAAGTTATTTTGTTTTAAAGAAAATAAAAAATTTGAGCTTCTTATATTTTCATTCACAGCATTAAAATTTTAACTTTCTAAATCTACTGCCCATAGTCAGAAATTACTCTGTATAAATATGTGCTTTTTGAAATGTTGCTTTAAGGATTTTATTTGCAGTCATGCTCCAAGATAAAATCTGTGAGTTTTAGAATGGAATAGAAGTATTTGATCCTCAGAGAATAGAATTTAATCAGATTGAAGCAAGATAGATGTGATGGACAGTTATTTATTTAAGAGTAATATGACTTTTCAGTCTTGATAAGCAAAGTGCCCTCTTTTAATATTAAAGTTGACAACTGAAGAGAACTCAGCTTTAAGTTCAGAAAGATAAAAGCATTTTTATATAACCCTAGGAAAGTTTGATGTTTTACACTGTGCATTAGTCTATTCTCATACTGCTATAAAGAAATACTTGAAGCTGAGTAATTTATAAAGAAAAGAAGTTTAATTGGCTCATAGTTCTGCAAGCTGTATAGAAAGCATGGTAGCTATAGCTTCTGGGAGACCTTACGAAACTTACAATTATAACGAAAGGGGAACAGGAAGCAAGCATGCCTTACATGGCAGGAGGAGGAGGAAGAGAGAGGGACATAGCTGCTACACACTTTTAAACCACCAGATTTTGTTAACATTCACTCACTATCACAAGTGTAGTACCAAGGGTGAAATCCACTCCCATGATCCAGTCGCCTCCCACTGTCTCACCTCCAACATCAGGGATTACAATTTGACATGAGAGTTGAGTGGGAACACAGATCCAAACCATATCACTCTGGAAATGAGTCATTAGATTACCTGGATACCAATAAGACTCTATCATAGAGTTATTTTCTTTCTGTTTTGAGACAGAGTCTCACTCTGTTGCCCAGGCTGGAGTGCAAGGGCACAATCACAGCTCACTGCAACCTCTGCCTCCCAGGTTCAAACAATTCCCTGCCTCAGCCCCGAGTAGCTGGGATTAAAGGCATGCAACACCACACCCAGTAATTTTTGTAATTTTAGTAGAGACAAGGTTGCACCATGTTGGTCAGGCTGGTCTTGAACTCCTGACCTTAGGTGATGCACACACCTCAGCCTCCCAAAGTGCTGGAATTACAGTCATGAGCCATGACGCCCGGTCTCATAGTTATTTTTATAGAGTTTTAAAGCCACTTCACTGAGCACTGAGGTCTGCCATCCATTCCCATTTCTCTTTGTGTTTCTCAGTTACTCACACAATACCTGGCTTACAGAATGTATTCAACAACAACTGTTAACAAAGAACAAACAAACAAAAAGGTATAGGAGGAACTCTGTAAAATAGGTCATTCTATGGGATGTACTTTTGTCACTAGTAGTAATATACTTATTTTCTCTTCCATAAAAAGGTGTTTCCATGAGTCAAAAGAGTATTTACGGATTGTTAATAAAACTGTTGAGTAATTTCTCCCAACCAACCAATATGCATGGCTTTGAAATCAGACATTCTGTTTCCAGAGGCTGGCTTGTACCTGCCACCTCAAATTGCCTCCCAATATATTCAAGGCCTTCATGCTCATGAAAATGGCTTTAAGATTGAATGATTATATTAAAGATTAAATTGATAGCTGATTTTAAGACTACAAAACAAATGTACATACATGTTATTTGCCTAAGTTCATCAAGTTTCAAAGAAGCCATAAACTTTGGTCTGAAAGCTAATCCATATATTAAAAGTTAAAAAAAATGTGGAGAAATTAGGAACCACATACTTTTTTTAAAGCATTCTTATGACTCTCACTAAAGACTCTGCTATTCATAAGGTTTTTTTTGTATCTGAACTAATTATACTATGCTGACCAATTCCTCACCAAACAAGCAATTGATAATTTTCATTTTCCAAGAATAGCCACAATAAGAAAGATAGTTAAAATGAATGGTCCTTTGCAACATTTTCCCTTCATCTATCCAAAAAGTCTTGTACAGAAAGACATTTCTAAGCTTGAAATGAAAAAGCCACTGTGGCTCCTATGGAGAAGGTTCTCAGTGGAGGCAGAGGTGGAAGGCAGGCATCTACCTTGTCTTCAAGTAGCTTCACTGCTGTGTGTGAGGTGGAGATTTTAGGTATGATATCCTAAGCTATGAAAACCACTTTTATAAATTCTATGGTTTTTCTCCCTCCTGATTTGTTATTATTGAGGCAGAGTCTTGCTCTGCAGCCCAGGCTGCAGGTTCAAGTGGTTCTCCAGCCTCTGTCTCCCGAGTAGCTGGGGCTACAGGCACATGCCCCCATGCCGAATTTTTGTATTTTTAGTAGAGGCGGGGCTTTACCACATGTGCCAGACTGGTCTCGAACTCCTGACCTCAGATGATCTACCTGCCTTGGTCTCTCAAAGTTCTGGGATTACAGGCATGAGCCATCTCACCTGGCTCCCCCCTGATTATTGAAGGGATATTGGTAGTTGAAACATGAGACTCCAAACTGGAAAAAGCATTGTCTCCTTTGAAAAATGTCTTTGTCTACTTGGTAAAATACAGTTAAGACTGATTTCTCCAATTAGAGTCTCAGTGAGATCCTTTCCTCTGAACCTCATATTTCTGGTAGATATAAAAAGCAGGGTGTTAAAAGTCAAGTTTGTATAGATTCATAGGTCAGGGTCCTTTCATACCTCAGATGTTTGAGAGGTATACAGAGTATGATGCTAAAAATCTTCTACTTATGTTCTTTTATGTGATGTGGGTCATAATTTTTCTAGGAATTCTTCTTCATCACCCTTAAAACACAGTTGGTGACTTGTATAACCTCTGAGACCTCCCATTATAGTAACTCTCTGTGGTTTTGAATAGATATGCAGCCAAAGATTTGAAAACTTATACCCAACTACCGTCTACTCTAACTTTAAATTACTTTATCAGCTTGTCCCCTAGTTTCATACAATAAACTACATTTCTTTCGAAAGTGAGTATTCATCAGACCCAGGATCAATCAGTCTTTAAGAAAAAATAGGTTACATTTGTATACACTTATGCCTAACTCCTGCCTTAGCATTTACATTTATAAAGTTTTTTCAACTATATGAATCTCAAGTGTAATAAATATAAGGCATAGAATGATAAAGTTATTATTTGCCATGATTTAAGAGTATTCATAGACTTTAACATTAAATGGCATATAGTTGGAATTACATATTATGTATCCTTTTAAGACTGGCTTCTTTTACTCAGTAATAGGCATTTAAATTTCCTCATTGTCTTTTTTTTATTTGAGACTGAGTCTTGCTCTGTCGCAAGGCTGGAGTGCAGTGGAGCAATCTCGGCTCATTGCAACCTCTGTCTCCCAGGTTCAAGCGATTCCCCTGCCTCAGCTTCCTGAGTATCTGGGTCTACAAGAACGCACCACAATGCCCGACTAATTTTTTGTATTTTAGTAGAGATGGGGTTTCACCATGGCCAGGATGGTCTTGATTTCCTGACCTCATGATCCGCCCATCTTGGCCTCCCGAAGTGCTGGGATTATAGGTATAAGCCACTGCGCCCAGCCATTCAATAACTTTTCATGGCTTGATAAATGCATTTGTTTTTAGCTCTGAATATACTATCATGTATTCACTCGTTCATCTATTGAAGGACAGCCTGGTTGCTTCCCACTTTTGGCAAATATGAATAAAGCTACTACTACAAATATTTGTGTGCAGGTGTTTGCTTGGATTTACTTCAGCCTCTTTGGTAAATGCCAAGGAGTACAACTGCAGGACTGTATGGTAAAAGTATGTTTATCTTTGTTAAAAAAAAAAATAAAAAGTATCAAACTGACTTCCAAAGTGGCTGTACCATTTTGTATTCCCACCAGCAATGAATGAGAATTCCTGTTGTTTCACATCCTAATCAGCATTTGATTGTAAATGTCATAGGTTTGGGCCATTCTAATAGATGTTACAGTGAAATGTGTTAGTTGTAATTTTACTGGGTAGGGTTTAAGTATATTTTTATTTGTAAATCTATCAAAATTATTGACTTTATTTTTTTCCCTTTTTATTTCCCTTTAACAAAAATTAAACATCCCTTGGTCCTATTTCAAATGCTTTGTACTTTCTTCCTAGAAATTACAAATATATGATTACTCCCAGTATTCATAGTGTATTTCATATCTTAACTAATGTATATGTAGTGAGAATGTGACCCACTATCTTGTTTGTCATCTTGTTTAATAAGGCTTGGGATGAGATGGACAGTTTGTATCACTTCTAAAATTACATATAATGTCTTTAAATATAATAGTTTACTAGAAAGTTAATAATCACTTTAGAATTACAGAATCTGTATCTATTTCATGAGCATTTTCTTTCCAAACTAAGAAAAAAATCCACCTCTTGAAATCTCACTTTGACATCTCTAAAAATGAAGTCAGTAACACAAGGCTGCTTTATTTACTAGTGAGGTTCCCAGGGGAAGAAGTACTGGCAAAGTAACAGAACTCTTCAGATGATGACAAATTCTATACACAAACAGACATATTCCCTATGAAATAAGTTAAGAAAACAATGAGTATTGTTTTTTAAATTTAATGCATGCAGTATTTTAATATTTTGCAAAAAATGACATTTGTAGTCAAATAACTTTTTCATGTATTTAGAAATTATTTCTGATGTTTCAAAGCAAAGAATAAGTTTGGATTCATGGATAAGCTGTTGCAAAAGACAATAGTCTTTTAAACGATTGCCTTAAAATCTCAATGCTTTATTCTGAGTTCTGTAAAAAAGGAGTTACTTATCAAACCAATGCAATGTGCTATTAATCACCATGCTATTTAAACATTACATGTAATACATTTAAATGTTTGTTTTTATTACCTTCCACAAATTTAAAAGTATTGTGAATATTTTAAAATTTACAGTAAATATATGCAGAATCCCTAAGATGCTGTGGATAAATTATTTCTTTTGAGGTTACAAATTATAAAAGGATTGTTACTGATACACTGCGTGACTGGAATGTCATTCTGTTTGATAACATTCTACTTCAAGTTTTATTTTGTTGATAAAGACAGACCTATTGGTATATTTTTTCTACTATGCCTATGAAGCATTGAGCTGATTACCCATTGGGTTGCCTGGGAGAGTGATTTTCCCAGGTTTCTGAATGAAGGCTTAACACTTTAAGAGTACCTTTGTAACAAAACTTAACCCTTTAAACTTGAAGAGATTTTAAAAAAGTTTAAATAACATCTTTATTCAACATAAGCTTCTAAAGAATAAAAAAAAATATATAATACTTTCTGGAAGATTACTATTGTCAAATTTGAGAAATTTTTAGAATTACTGAGTTATTGGTTTTGTGACAGCATTATTATCAACTGCTGTTCTTATGAAGTTGTTTTGTTGCTCAAATTCTTTCACTGAAAAATTTGCAAATGCAATCTCAGTCTACGGGGAATCTCTTTGTATAATTTTTGTAGGAAGTATTTTTTTATATGGAAGAATTTATTTTGTTCTCCTTCAAGCTATGTGATTCAAACATCAAGTAAAACTTTATATACACAGGCATACTGGTTGTATTTTATCCTATGGTTTATATACGCTACTGTAATTTCTGGAGCTTTCTGAGAGGAGAAAAGAAGACGAATGCTTTATGAGGAATGGGCCTACATCGTAACCATTTCATACATTTAGTGCCCTCATACATTTATCTACAAAAAATACACTTTGTTATTCCTTTTTAAGTTATTATCTTAATCAAAATAATAGATTTCCATGGTATGAAAGATCAAATACTTCTATGAGGAATATGGAAAAAGAGTAGCCCCAAGCACCAGCAGGGAAAAAAATTATTTTTCTTCAATCCTCATAAGTTCTTAGTTGTAACAGATTCTATGACAAAAGACAGGTTAACAAAGGAAAAATATATAGGAGTCTATTAACATATACACTATATACATACATGCGAACTACCCAGAGATTGAGTAGTTTTCAAAAAAGTGGCTTTGAATTTTAGTTTAGTGCCAATAGGGAAGAGAAAATTTTTAGGGATGTACAGAGTAGCAAATTGTGGAAAGGCAAACAAATGGCAAATAAGGACTAGTTAGTAAACTTTGTTAATGTAGATTCTTTGGTACCATCTCTAGGCCAGTCAAGGTCCAATGCTGGATTCAGTGGTTAACTGCTGTTCTCCTTGGAAGAAGGGTAGGCAGAATACCTTTTGTGTTTGTAAATCTATGTGTTGCTTTTAGGCAAACAGAGGAGAGACAGAGAGCTTTTCTGAATTTGCTTCTTCTAAACTGCATTCAGATCAACAATCCTGCATAGTTAGAGGTGGCATATTCTAGTCTCACATATCCCACTCATTCCGATTCTCATTCCTATTCTCTTTACACATTTAGGTCCACAAATATAACTATCCTTATTCTGCTATTTTTATTTCCAGTTTTAGGTGTTACTTAATTAGATGATGTTACCTAATCAAGATGATTAGGAAACATTATTTCAAAATATTGTTCCAAAATATTATTCCAAAATAAAGACTAACCTCTTGTAGCAGAATGCAGAAACAAAAGCAAAACGACAAAGTCTTCCCATAACTCTTGTAGTCTTGGTGCAGAGCTGGCAAGAGGTCACCTCTGACCATGTAGCCTGCAATCAGTGGAGGAAAGGGATAAACGCTGTACTTACTTGCATGGGAGGCACCATAAAATCTTATGGCACAGGACAAAGATAAATGACAAAATTAAGAAATAAGAACACTAAAGATTGTAGCCTTAAACACTATGAAGATAGGAGGCAGCCCTTCATTAAAAATAAAAAGTCTTGGCCGGGCACAGTGGCTCATGCCTGTAATCCCAGCACTTTGGGAGGCCAAGGCAGGTAGATCAAAAGGTCAAGAGATTGAGACTATCCTGGCAAACATAGTGAAATCCGTCTCTACTAAAAATACAAAAAAAAAAAAAAGTAGCCAGGCGTAGTGGCAGGTCCTGTGGTCCCAGCTACTTACAAGGCTGAGGCAGGAGAATCACTTGAAGCCAGCAGGTGGAGGCTGCAGTGAGCTGAGATCACGCCACTGCACTCCAGTCTGCCAACGGAGACAGACTCCATCTTAAAAAATAATAAAAAATAAAATAAAAATAAAGAGGCTATCCAGAAATGCCTTGAGACAGTTAAAACGGATTATAGTTTATGGTAAACCAAATGCCAGTCCAGTATGCCCCAAAAAAATAAAATTCTAATGAAGTAACTAAAATGTGTTGCACTTTTTATGATAAAGGAAAGAGAAAGAAATGAATAGCCTGTTACTATTACTGCAAAAAAAAAAAAAAAAAAAAAGGTCTGCTCAGTCAACAACAAATTTAGCCCTCCACTAACAAAATTTAACATAAAATCTCCTGCCATTTGATTACCCTCCAAACTATATTTTATTCACTAATAACTTACAAGCAAAGACTAATGAGATGATATTATTTATGCAGCTTAATCAGTGTTTTTGGATTAAAACTAATGCATATATATGTGATCATGGAGACAAAAAAAAATCTATTTTGTTGAATTTGAAAATGATGGGTAGTCAGGAGCTACCCAAGAAGATTGAGAGCGGTTTCAAATCATGTCATCTCATACCTGGAACATCACTGAGGCCAAAAAATAACACTTTGGAATAGTTTTATGTACTGACTTGTGGTTTTGATAAGATCTAGTCCAAGTATTTTGTTAATATTTTGAGAGAAAAGTAAAAATAAATAGTTTTGAAGGACTTAGATCAGATCTGCTCGTCTTTAAATATACTAGGTTCTGAAAACAAAGCCTTACTTTTATACAACAAAAGTTTTTACTTATAGTCTATGTAGAAAAAAAAACAAGATATTTAATGGGCTTCTGCTATGACAATCAAATTGCAATTAACAATGCACTTATTAAAATCATACAACTGGATAACATATGAAGCACGTTTCTGAAGACAAGGAAGAACTTCTATGGCAGTGAGGATTTGGTAAAGGGCAAAGACAATGGAGAAAAAGAAATTCCAGAGTGGTAAACTCAACAGTTGATTGAAAGGTTGAGAAGCTGATGAGAAATTTTAACTATGTCATGAGGCTGGAGGGACAGAACTTAGATTTCAAAGCCTTCCAAAGAGAAAGGTCTTTAGCAAAAACTCCAGGATATCAAGTACCAGTGAAGTACTGGACTATATTGGTGGAATAAATGTAAACTAAAACTAAACCAGTCCTCATATAGACTGAAAATAGCTATGAATTAATTCAGCCAGAGAGCTGATATGCAAAATACTACTAGAAGTAAAAGTAAACCCTCTCTGGAGCATAATAACAATATCCACAGCCTCAAATTATATATAGAATATTTCATACCTATATTCAACAGAATATAACTAAGTATATCAAGAGATTTGAGCAGAAGATTAACAGAAGAAATAACAAATTAGAAACAAGCATATTGAAGTTATATGACAAAAACTTTAACTTTTAATCTAGCTTTGACCAATATGTTTGATATACTGGAAGACAAGATATGTATTTCAGCAGACAATTGGAATATGTAGTTTATGTATCTATATCCATATTTATACATGCATTAAACAAAAAACCTACACATGAAAGTACAATAACAGAAATATATCAATAGATTAGTTTCACAGATTAGACATTGCTGAAGGGAATTTTAATATAAGTGACAATAAAATATAAGTATGAAGAATACCAAAAAAAAAAATACGGTAGAGAATCCTACTTATGTGCCACAAGAGTCATAGAAGTAGAGAAGAGATATAAAGGGTCAGAATAACTCATAAAATGATAAAGGCTAAGAGTTTTCCAAAGCTGATTTAAAGCACCACCTGGAGTATTCAAGAAACTCAAGTATCGCAATCAAAACCACACATTATACTAAAACTGCCGAATACCAAAGACAAAGAGACTAATATTTAAAAGTCAAAGCAACATTCAGATTACCTTCAGAGTATAACAATAAGACAAATAGCTGAGTGCTTTAAAAAATTAATGGAAGCCAGAAGAAAATAGAATAATACCTTTAGAGTGTGTTCCTATACAGTATTTCTGTATCTAGTGAAAATCTTTCAAAAATGAAATTAACTCCAAGAAGACAGGCAAAAAAATCACTTACCATCCTACTATATTAGTAGTGACTCAGACCTAAATAAAATTAGCTAATTTGGTGCACTGAACTCCCTGCCTATTAAGTGTTTCTTACAGAGGATGCAAGTTCAACCAATTTTCTCTATCAAGTTTAAACTTAATGGTCCAATACTTTTCCCCAGTATTACCAAGTAAATATTGAGGAAACTAAAGGTTATTGAGTATTCCATGCTTATGTAATCCAGTGTTATCATAAAATACATCCAACTAGTTCTGGAATATCTCAGTCTATGGTAACATCTATATCTTTACTTGTAAATTGCAGTTACTTAAAACTAACTTCATATTAGCAATGATATGCAGGATATGTAAAATATGAAAATAAAACCACTATATATTAGACAGTTTATTCCACTGTTGAGTTAAACTTCAGTTAAGCAATCTCCTTAACAGTACTTCCCAACAATTCTGGGAAACTTAGGTGTTATTTTTTTTCTTTGCTGTAACTTAGAAATAAATTTTATGTAATTGTATTGCAGTTTGGAAGTCATTTTTCTATCCTTCTATCCTAAGCCAAATAAGGGAAACAAAATCTAGAATAAATCTACCTTTGATTTTGCCTGCTTTATAACTGTATCAGTATAAGCTAGACTTTGTCACGCTGCCTAAGAACAGTGCATTAAAATGCCCATGTTTTAGATTATTTTATCTTCTCTTCTGGAGGCCAATTTAGAATGTACCATTTCTATCTCAAATGATTGAGATATTGCTGACTTTTCATTTACTCCCAGCATGAAACACACAATCTCTTCAAACTCTTCTGAAGTGCTTTGTCAACCGCCAAACTGTTGAAGAGGCTCAAGTGCTGTTTTTGATTAACATACTTTATTGAAGTCTTTCAAAGCATTCAACTTTCCTGTGGTTATTTGCCATAGATCCCTTGTTGTTTCAAATATATTTCTCATCTCAGAACTGTTTAGTGTGTGAACAGGTCCTGCAATTCAAATTCAGTGATACATGATACCAAACTATAATTCATTTTTTCATTGCAGTAATGCATTTCCCTGCTAAACTTTTGCTTTAACTTTTATTTTAGGTTTAGGGGTACAAATGAAAGCTTGTTATACAGATTATTTCATCAACCAGCTATTAAGCCTAGTACTCAACAGTTATTTTTCCTGATCCTCTCCCTCTTCCCAACTTCCAACCTCAAGTAGAACCCAGGGTCTGTTGTTCTCTTCATTTTCATCAGTAGTTCTTATCATTTAGCTCTCACTTATAAGTGAGAACACACGGTATTTGGTTTTCTGTTCCTGCTTTAGTTTACTAAGGATGATAGACATCAGCTCCATCCATGTTCCCACAAAAGACAGGGTATCGTTTCTTCATGATGGCAGAGTATTCCATGGTATATATATATATATATCATATTTTCTTTATCTAATCTGTCATTGATAGGCATCTAGGTTGATTTCATATCTTTGCTATTGTGAATAGTGCTGCAGTGAACATTTGCGTGCATGTGTCTTTATGCTAGAATGATTTATATTCCTCTAGCTATATACCCAGTAATAAGATTGTTGGGATGAATAAACTGCTGCTTTTAAAGAAGAAATGTAAAATAAACACATAGTATGAATGTGAGTAAAATGCAATGTTTTAAATAGTTTACAGTAATATATAGTACCATTTGTTAGTAAAATTTTAATTAAGTGTGTTGCTGTAAGGTTTAATTTGAATGATGATGTGTCATCTCAGGAGGTAAATGAGGAGGAAAATTAACCTTAATCATATAAGGGGTCTAATGAGAAAATATTGAAGGAAGTTTAAGAAAATTATGGTGTAATTATAAACTAAACTCTGTGACAATAGAACTGTTATCTTTCAACAGAAACTCTCCAGTGACTTACGGATTCATAATTAGGTACTTTTACTGGAAACAAATAGGAGAGAACTATATGAGGGACTAGCTGAAAAGTCAGGAAATTCATTGCTGTTAATGACTTCTAAGTTCATGCAAAGGCATTTTCCTCAGTGTTAAAGATTGGCCTGGATGACGAATAAAGTAAATAGTGCTTTATCTATGACTATATAGGGCAAGAGAATGTGTAGAATAACAACAGTTCCTGTTTAATAATCACTTAGTAGGAACAAAACAGTGTCCTGAATGTTTTGCCTGCATCATAGCATTTAATCCTCACAATAAGTTTATGCATTAGGATCTACTAATTTCCCCATGAATGGTAAGGGCATCGAGACACAGGGGAACCAGGAAATGATAACCTAGGCAACCTCCATAGTAGAACAGCAGCTGAATTAAATCGTCTCAAGTAGTCAGAAACAATAATCATTTGAATAGTCAATATCACTGTATTTATAGTATTACTATGAAATCCATTTTTGTATTACCTAAAACCAGCATACAAATCCTAACATTTAGTGTTTTTCTTTGTGTAGACTTCAAGAATTTTCCCAGGAGATTGGGGAAAGGAAGAACAAATGAGCATTTTTCCAGAAGCACACATCGGGACACCACCCCTACACCTCCATCCATTGATTCTAGAGCCCTTTTATAAACAAGTCTCTAGAAATAAATAGAACAAATATTTCCACGGAAAAAAAGTTTACAGAATGATCTAATTCATGTTACTGACAAGGATTCTCTTGTTACAGATTAGAATATCACACTGGATTTCAGCAGGAAATAGAAGATACACTCATTTGCAATTAAGAGAATTTGATGGAGTGTGAGAGTTTAAAGCAACCAACCAGAGATGTTGCAGAACCCAGGGATTCTCAATGGCAGTAAGCCACTACCACAAAGCCTGTATGGCAAAGGGAAGAGATGTGCAGTGGAAGAGATGTTCAGCAGAACTTACAGTTGAGAGAGGAAGCAGCCACTGTCAGGACTGTGACTTCCGTGACCAGTCACTGCTAGAAGTGGGGAGGACTTTGGTGAAGAAATATCCTGACCACTCTGTTCACTCACTCATCAATCTTCTGGTACTGCTCTCTATTGACTATAATCAATCCAATCTGAAGCTGAAAGGCAAGAAACTCCAGGCAAAGCAGTCCACAGAGGCCCACTCCTTAGAACACAGAAATAAAGCAAGAGAGTAACAGAAAATAGGTCTGTGGGGAAGGAAGAAGTTATAAATGGAGATTAAACAATATTCTCCACACATTTTCAACTCAGCATCTGTTCTTGCCCAGCAGAAAGGAAAGCACAGAGCCCAACTGTCACCAAATCATCACAGGATGGTGCAAACTCAATCATATTCTCCATAGGTCCAAAGTGACAACACTGGCTAATACAAGGTTTCCAAATTAAAAAAAAAAATCATTTGATAAAAGACATAACTACTGTAGTTCCTATCGCTTTGACTAATCACAAGAGATAGGGACTATAGTAGTTACATCTTATATCAAATAATAAATGGTATTAATTTTAAGTAATTCATATTACTTATAATTGAGGCATCAGTTGACCATTTCCAACATTCTTTCAGACCAGCTAATTTTGAAAGATGGGCACAAATAAAACCACCAAATTCTGTGGTATGATTCTTAGCACCTTTTGTTAGTGTTAAAATGAATTCCTTGATAAAAGGCAATGTCGTGTTGGCAAAATAGAATATGAATTATAAGTAATTTATATTATTAATATTAATCAAAATCAATAATCATAGCTTTCTTCTTCATCTATTCCACATTCCCTTTACCATGCGTAGCCCCTTAGTAGGTTGAGATATTTTATACTTGTTGGGGCAACCCAAAAATATATTCTTATAGAATCCATGTCCATGCTGATCGTGACCTTAATGAATTGTTCTAGTTTCTCATTGACATTATTATATTAGGTCGGTGCAAAAGTAATCGTGGTTTTTGCTATTACTTTTAATGACAAGAAAACACAATTACTTTTGCACCAACCTAATACAATATAGAATCACAAGGAAATTCCTTACAAAGCCTCCAGGTCTAAGCACAGTCCGTTTTTATTTTGCCTAGGAGTAACTCAAGTGTCTTTTGGTCATTTCAATAAATCACCACAGTGTACAAATTGATCCTTTCATGTGCTTGGCAGTTTGTTGAAAGGGAAGTCCAAAATGACAAGTTGGTAGCCTCGTCTTCCAGTTTAATAGAAGCATTGCTATGACCTTGGCACAGATGTGTCTCTGTTGTGTACTAGAACTGCCAGTCCAGCTGGCCTTAAGTTTGTGTAGATATGAAGAAAAGCAAAGTGAAGGGACTGTTAGGTATTAGAATGAAAGGGCGCTCTTCATTCCACTCACTGATCTACTGGCCACAGGGAACAGCACAATACATGGCCTATGACTTTAAGGCATATGCCCACAGTGTATACAAAAGGACATTAAATTTTATGGTTTTTTTCCCTCTCTCAGATGGCACTGCAATTGAGGCATCAGTTGACCATTTCCAACATTCTACCAGATCACCTGATTTTGAAGGACGAGCACATATAAAATCAGCAAATTCTGTGGCATGATTCTTAGCACCCTTTGTTAGTGTTAAAATGAATTCCTTGATAAGAGGCAGTGTTATGTTGGCAAAATAAAAAAGAATAAGGCATTCTGCATGTGTATGAATAGTGGCACCAGCAGAAGTGTCATAGGAAGGAACGGTGAGTCTGTACCCAGAAACATTTTCTATTTCTGTGGAAACAAACCTCTGCTCCCTTCATAAAGGAAGACATTCAGTGTAATTAATCTGAAATTGCATTGCTGGTTAGTCCACTGGAAAAATGGCTTAATACTGACTCAGCATTTACCTTTCTTTTCAGCATTTCAGCATAAAGCACTTCAGCTTTGGTGAGGGCAAGTCCATGTTGTTGAGCTCATGTATAGTTTCTTCTTGCCAACAGAGCCACTTGGTACACAGGCCAATTCAGCAAGAGCCAGAAATCTGAAAACAAGTGTATTGAAAGCCACAGAACAGATCTTCATGTCTAGTCGACTACTGAGATCCTCCTTTAGAGTAGATGGTCTTTAGGACACAAGCATATTTGCAGTTTGTGCTTTTTTTACTTATTAAGTTCTGAGATACATGCACAGAATGTGGTTTGTTACATAGGTATACACGTGCCATGGTGGTTTGCTGCACCCATCAACATATCATCAATATTAGCTATTTCTTCTAATACTATCCCTCCCCTAACTCCCCACCCCACAACAGATCCCACTGTGTGATGTTTCCTTTCCTGTACCCATGTATTCTCATTGTTCAACTCCCAGTTATGAGTGAGAACATGTGGTGTTTGGTTTTCTGTTCTTGTGTTTATTTGCTGAAAATTATGGTTTCCAGATTCACCCATGTCCCTGCAAAGGACATGAACTCATCCTTTTTTATGGCTGCACAGTATCCCATGGTGTGTATGTCCCATATTTTCTTTATCCAGTCTATCATTGGTAAGCATTTGGATTGGTTACAAGTCTTTGCTATTATGAACAGTGTTTCAATAAACATACATGTGCATGTGTCTTAATAGTAGAATGATTTATAATCCTTTGGGTATATACCCAGTAATGGGATTGCTGGATCAAGTGGATATTTCTGGTTCTAGACCCTGGAGGAATTGCCACACTGTCTTCCACAATGGTTGAACTAATTTACACTCCCACCAACAGTGTAAAAGCGTACCTATTTCTTGACATCGTCTCCAGCATCTGTTGTTTCCTGACTTTTTAATGATTGCCATTCTAACTGGAGTGAGATAATATCTCATTGTGGTTTTGATTTGCACTTCTCTAATGACCAGTAACGATGAGCTTTTTTCATGTTTGTTGGTCACCTAAATGTGTCTTTAAAATAGGCCAATTCACATAACACATCACCACTCCCAACCCCGCATCCCAAACTTTCCTAGCAGCAATATTCCAATCTTGTCCTTTCTAAGTCTTTGACTTGCTAGTTGACCTATTAGCCATTGCTCAGAAGTTAGAGTAGAATTAGACTTTTCCAAATAAAGAAATTAAAATTTACTCCTCAGATTTCTGCCAACTAGAAAGATTTTCCTTCCATTCGTCAGGACTATCCCTCTGTGGGTCTATAATGCAGTAGCTGACTATTTATAGTTGTTGACAGCCACACAGCGTGCAGATCCGTTATTAAACCAGGGCTCTCTGTATTCTTCTTGTCTGAATTGGAGAACTGGATCCTCTTCTGTTGTTAGAAACCTTATCAAGTTTCCGTAACTGAGGGTTGGAAGTGATTGTGAAGCACCTGAAAGGGTACAGTGGATGAATTCCATGTGTTATGCAGATTACTTGTGTCTTCCAAACCTACTTAGGCCTGGTCTTGCACATACGATTTCCGTTAATAACGAAATGCTGCTGCACATGAATAGCTTTATTATTTGATTAATCAAAAAATATTGCATCAGCAGCTGAGGTTGCCAGGTGACTTGGTGTCTTGTGATTAGGGGTCCAATAGTAAACTAGGAGCATTTTTTCAATACATAATAGTGAGAGGCAGAAATGATCATCAGTTTTGTGACAATCTCTTAGGGATCTCCACTGTGATTCTATGCAGCGGCTCCATATGCCTGCACTATCTGCCACAGACACTTCAAATACTGCTGGATGCTCAAGAATATGTCCAGATGTCATGGCAGCTTGCAGTAGAGCATGGACTTTATGTTAAGTCCTCTCTTGTTCAGGATTTCATGTCAAACTTGTAGCCTCTAAGTTATCCAATAAATGTGTAAGAACAGCCCACTCAATCTATTGTATACTGTCTTCAATATCCAAATAGTTACACCAAACATATTGCCTCTTTCTTCATGGCAGGCCATATGAGCGACAGTGGCCTTCCTCTGACATTAGAAGAAGTAGCCCACATATCTTAGATCACTGGACTATGGGAAACTTCATAATGGGACAGGTTTCCATTTTTTAGGGTTTAGTCTCCTACCCTCTGGCACAGATATATCTTCTATAACAAGTACAGGGTACTTGTTTCCTTTTCGTCATCAGATCCAGTGAGCAAAAATATCATTAACGTAAGAGACCTGCTGTAATGTTCAGTGTGACTTACAATTTCTAAGGGCACTTAAAATAATTACATATCAGAGAGCAATTTATAGCCATAAAACAAAACATTGAAGATGTCCTCTCGAAGTACTCACTGAAGTGTACATGTTCATGTGGAAGACAGATACACACTCTTCCATATCTTCTCAGGAAGAATGCATGCGCATGCACACACACACACACACACACACACACACACACACAGAGAGAGAGAGAGAGAGAGAGAGAGAGAGAGAGAGAGTCAGTCAACACCTGTGTACTAGGTAGTACCCGGGGATGTGACTTATTTTCTTTAGTAAAGAGACCACATAAGCATAAAAACCAGTTAAAATTTACAATAGCCCACAGTAATCTCTAAGATCTATCTGATGTTTATACCAGTCAAATAGATGAGTTAAACAGGGATATGATAGAAACCATTGTCTCTGCATCACTGCAGTCTCTGATGGTGACTATAATTTCTGTATAGAATTAAACTCTGCTCTTAGATTACTTTTGGCTGGGGATGACTTGTCCATACACACCCACTTGCCCCTCAAAATAGTCAGAGAGCCACTCTGTGGATGTAATCAATACAACTATTTTTATTTAAACTATACATTTAAGAACTAGGGAACAACTATAATTTTTAATTCAAATTATGGAACAGACTAGGCCATAATTTCATTTTTAACTAGATCTCTATATCCTCACTCTCTCTACATCTGACCCAAGGACAATGGTAGAACTGTGGGTCTCTAGGATTTAGTGTCAATTTAGAAACAGTATCTAATAACATCTAGAATATTAAATTATTCTTCCTGATTCAGAACACATTTATCCCAGTATATGACAGTAAGCATCTTAGGAAAGATTTAGAGGAAAATATATAAAATATACTGCAATATTACAAGTTTCTTCTAATTATAAGTACAAGTTTCCTCTTCTTAAGAACCTAACTCCTACCTCAGTAAAGGATCAACAGGTCTGTAAAGGGACCTAAGTCTACGAATCAGGTAAATTTCTATAAATATCTCTAATACTGACAATAATCGGGTTTCTGAGCTCTGGAAAAAAAATATTTTAATCATAGAGTTCAAGCAATTGTTCTGTAAGTTACCTGTTCATTATGGATAGAACCCTGTGATAAACTGGCTTGGACAATGGATCCCTGTGGGTCAAAAATATCAGTCCATATTGTTCCCATGCTTATTGTGGTAATTACAGCCCTTCTATCTGTGTCGGTTAAACATTACTATTCCAGGATCCAATATTTCCATAGAAATCAGAAGCCTAATTTCCTGGTAACATCTCCCAGGGCCTTTCTAGGATGCTAGTATTCTCTTGAATCATGTATGTTTTAATTCTTGGTAAAAAGGGATCTTCTCAAAAAGCGTTCTCTTGAATGCTACAATTACCATATAACTACTAACAGGTTCTGCACAGTAGATGAATTCAAACGTTTCTGTATTTCAAGACTTTAGAGACTCTTCTTCTACAGTATGGCATGGAAGTTCCAACGTATCAACCTCATTGACTGAATACAAGTGACGTGTCTAGGCTTCTATTAAACATCCTTAAATATATTGCCAAATATACAGTCAAACATATTGGTTCAAGTACCTGGGGCAATGTTAATTTTCAGAGTGCTAATATTGCTTTAGGCAATATTAACTTTCAGAGTGTTATTATTGTTCTAGGTACTTGAACCAATATATTTACAACAAATTCTGATTAAGTGCATCTAAATTGATAAATTCTTCAAGACCAGGTTTTATATTTAGCTCCCTTTGATATAAAATCATCGTAATACATTTTAATACATTCTTTTCAGCCACTCGATCAATTTTGGCAATTTTTTTTTTAATTCATTGGCTTGTGTCCTTTCTTTTATAAAAAGAAGTTTTGCAATTCTTTCTCTGATCCATGGACAATAACGAGAAAAACTGATCAAACAATAATTGGTAGAACTATTCGATTTCTGTGATAATCACACTGATTTAAGTGACACCAGGAGGTTCAACAGAGAAATTAACTACCAGTTAATCTTGCAGATGACTTTAACTGCTCACCTGTTCTCTTACTCTGAGAGGATATCCCCTTCTGATCCATTTGACTTAACACTCCATTTCTACTATTTGGAAATCATGTAATAGAAACTCATACCTCAATCACAGCTTAACATTATGTTTCTAGTTAAGCATAGCTCACAATTTCATTGCTTTGTACAACCTGTTCTAATAGTTATTGTTTTTCTTTAAATTTATCTTAACATTATACAGATATACATGCTCTGACTTTATCCTAACCACTTAAGTCTCTGAATCTTTAGCTATATTTTATTCTAAAAACAAAAATACACACATAACTATTTTTTAAAATAATCCATTTTCACTTAAAATTATATTATTCATACATAAGTGAGAATAAACCATCTACTTTTACATACCTTATATGGAAAACTGCACAAATAATAAAGAAGCAAAAGAAGATAAAAACAGCATGTACTAAAATATTGTTTTCATTATTAGAAATCATATATAGAACAAAAATACAAAACTAATCCAGGTGTTTAGAAGTTCGGTTAGTGGCTCTCCTTGGTTGGGAGAAAAATGTATTAGGAGGGAGAATTAAGGTTAATCTCTTTTTTAATCTGGGTGATAGCTTGCCCCATGGTGCATTTAGCTTGTGAAAAAATAATCAACTTATGCACTCTGTACTCTATGCATTTCTATTACCTTTTGCTTTGCTTCTTTTTTTTTTTTTTTTTTTTTTTA
>PVKV010026702.1:0-27569 GCA_004027835.1 Alouatta palliata
TGGGAGTGCACCAGTCCTCTGCTGTAAGCGTGTGCTGTGTGTGGTGGGAGTGCACCAGTTCTCTGCTGTAAGCATGTGCTGTGTGTGGTGGGAGTGCACCAGTCCTCTGCTGTAAGCGTGTGCTGTGTGTGGTGGGAGTGCACCAGTCCTGTGCTGTAAGCGTGTGCTGTGTGCGGTGGGAGTGCATCAGTCCTCTGCTGTAAGCGTGTGCTGTGTGTGGTGGGAGCGCAGCTGTGCTGGTTTTCTCTTGGTTTACATGGTTCGCTTTTCTCTGTGGTTTTGCTCTTGCTCTTCCTTGAGTTCCTATGTTTTCTCAGAAGCAGCCTGGAAGATCTCATTCTTCTGCTCCCGGCGCTTCGTTTGTTCAGAGTTGATGAAATCGCTGACAGTAGGGTGACATCTGCCTTTGTATTTGTTGTATTTATTTGTTTCATCTGTTTTATGTTTCGTTTCTTACCTTTCATTTTTTAGATTAATCATATATTTTTATTCCACTTTTTTGGTTACTAACTCAGTCACATGGCTTTTACTTTTAAGCAGTTGCTCTAGAAATTGCAGCGTAAAATTTGACTTACTGGAAGTATGTGCAATTACGTTGTTCCTATTTCTAGTACTTCCAGAGTCTTAGAACTTTGAGCTATATTTCCCGGGACTTACATCTGATGATGGCTGAAAAGCTTCTATTATAGCAGCCTTCCCCTGGGTAACAACTTTTAATTCCAGACCAAAGATGAACAGCGATCTGAGGGTCGTCACTGGAGAGTGATGGAAGCGGGCCAGCCTGGGGGACAGTCAACGGCTGGGCCCTCAGAACCACTAGGCGTTCCTGTCATCATGGAGTTTAGCCTGAGGATGGATTCCAGTCTGCACCTTGAGGAGACGCTAAAAATCGGGTGAAAACTCACAGCCTCGTGGACTTGAAGAATCAGAGGACAGAGTTCAGGGCAACAGCAGCGCCTGGAAAGTGAGGGAGAAAATCCAGGACAGAGACAGAGAGGGGAGCCCAACGTTCTGTGCACAAAGTGTCCTATTTCTGGCTAGCCGTTTATAACCTAGTGTCCCCATATTTCTAAGAGATAGTTAAGCTTTTAAAAATTATTTTCTCCTTTCTCCTCCCCCTTCCCTGTTTCCTACTTAGCCCGTTAGAAATGCAAACATAACCTTTCATCTCCCCTCACCAGACATTCCCTATGGAGCAAGCTCCTCTGCTGTGTGCTCCAGGACGGAACTCCCACCTCCAGCAAGCTGCCTCGAAACTGGAAAGCACTCCCACTGAGAGGGCACGTCGGAATCATGCGCACGGGGCCACTTTCACAACCTGCTTCTGCCCAGGGGGCTCTGACCCCAGTAGATACCAGCTGCCCAGTAGCAGGGGCACCTCGGCCTTGCTCATTTCCCCCTACCTTATAGAAATGCCTACATTCTGCTCCAGAGGAGAAGCAGCACGTTTAAAGGCAAGACGCTTTGTGCCCCTTACCCCGAGCTAGCTTTGCTGTAAGCTCCCTTCTCTGGAAGCAGAACTCACTCCTGTAAATTGGACTCTGTGTGCAGTGAGCTGCGAACCTGCTTTTCAGTTACTCTGAACAATATGCATCAAGGGCGGACTCCAAGTAGCCCAGCTCAGGGTGAATCGAACTGAGTAGAACTGAACTGAAATTTCAGCTCCCTGCCACTCTTGGGTGACAGAGTTTACAGGCTGAGTTCAGCCAGGTTAAAAAGCCTGATGATGAAAGCAGTGCCCTTCAGAGGAACATGATGAGTGCGGGGTTTCCACGTTCATCACGCTCCATGTCCAGAAGCGATCTAAAATTACGTGGCCAGGCGCATGGCTCATGCCTGTAATCCCAGTACTTTGGGAGGCAGAGTGGAGTGGATCACCTGAGGTCAAGAGTTCGAGACCAGCCTGGCCAACATGGTGAAACCCCATCTCTACTTTAAAAAAATAAAATACTTGCTTATACCCATTACTGGAGATAGTAAAAAATAAATAAATAAATAAAATACAAAAAAATTAGCTGGAAGTGGTGGTGGGTGATTAATCCCAGCTACTGGAGAGGCTAAGACAGGAGAACTGCTTGACCCTGGGAGGCAGGTTTGCCGTGAGCCGAGATTACGCCACTGCCCTCCTGTCTGGATGACACGGCAAGACCCTGTTTCAAAAAAATAAATAAAATAAAATTATTTGACACAAGAAGAAGCAGTAAACTATGACCCAAACATCAGAGAAAAGTCCGTGAATGGAGATAAACTCTGAGACAACTCAGATTTTGTAACGGTCACATCAAGGCTTTAGGCAGGAATTACATCTATGTTTAGGGATGTAAAGGAAAACAAGCTTTTAATGAACAAAAAGATAGAAAATCTCAACAGAGAAGTAGAAACTATAAGAAGAATCTAGACCAAAAAATTTAAAATGTTTGAGGTAAGAATTTCCCAGCTGGACTTAAAAGAAGGTTAGAGGTGACAAAAGAAAGAGGAGCTTGAGGATAAATGAATAGAAATTAACCAATCTGAAGAACACGGAAGAAAAGGAAAATACGTACAGAGGTTTGGAGAATTGCAGCACCATATTAAAGGGCCTAAGATAAATGTAATAGGAGCTCCTGAAGAAGAGGAGAGAAAAAATAGTGCAGAAAACATTATCTAAAGAAACAATTGCCAAAACACCTCCATATTTCAGGAAAGGCATAAAATTACGGACTTAAGAAACTCAGCAAACCCCATCTAGTATAAATACAAAGAAAACTGCATCTAGGCACATCACAGTCTAACTGCTGGCAGCCAGAGGTACATTTTGAAAGCAGCTGGAGGAAAACACACATTCCCGTGAAGTATCAGAACATCAACACCAACACGAGCTGACTTCTCATCAGAACCGATGGAGGCCAGAAGACAGTGGAGCCATGTCTCTAAAGTGCCGAAGGAAAGAAAAAGACCCACCCAGCATTCTACATCCAGTGAAAATATTCTCCAACAAGGAAGGTGAAGTAAATACTTTTTTTTTTCTGAGATGGAGTCTTGCTCTGTCGCCCAGGCTGGAGTGCAATGGCATGATCTTGGCTCACTATAACCTCCGCCTCCTGAGTTCAACCAAGTCTCCTCCCTCAGCCTCCCGAGTAGCTGGGATTACAGGCGCCCACCACCACACCCAGCTAATTTTTGTATTTTTAGTAGAGACGAGGTTTCACCATGCTGGTCTAAAACTCCTGATCTTAGGTAATCTGCCCGCCTCGGCCTCCCAAAGTGCTGGGATTACAGGCGTGAGCCACTGCGCCGGGCAGTAAATACTTTTCAAAATAAAACCAGAAGAATTTATTACCAGCGCGTATGCACTATGAGGAATGCTAAAGAAAGCTATTCAGGCAGAATACATGAGATCAGACCACAACCTTGGTGTGATATTTGGATTTCTTAAGGCCAGATCCTGGAATTCTTTAATCTGTTTCCCATTGCCCCAAGAATACTCACTGGTGGCACTTGTGGCCAGTGGCACTTGTGGCCGGTGGCACTTGTGGCTGTGGCGTTTACCCTGAGACAACTTTGCCACAAAATATCTCACCTTTATTACTATTTTTGCATTGCTCTAGTGTATCGACTTTGGAAACAAAAGACATTGCTCCATTTATACATTCTGTTTTTCATAGTGGCATTTCCAGTTACGAAATATAATTATCAACCACTGAGAATGTCAGATCTTAGAAAATGTAGCATTCCTGTGATGTCAACACCATTTTGGAACAGTTGTTGGCTGAAGATTCATTTGATGAATCCAATTTTTTCTGAAATAGATGATTCTGATGCTTCAGATAACTCTAATGTTAGTTCTGTGTAGAAATAACTCCAAGAACAGTTTTTATCTTTTATTTTCACATTGAAAAGCAGTCAAATTTGCTTCAGCCTCAAAGAGCGTGTTTACATGAAATTAAATGAGTGCAGGCACTTCCTTTGTTCTGCATGGGAACAGGGTTAGGTGGAAGGCCTGGTGAGACATGCAGGAGAAGCCCTGTCCCACACCTGTTCTGTCTCACACATGTTTACATGGGTCATGTGTGCAAGATTGGTCACTACCAGATTATATAAAAGAACTCTAATTGGCTTAAAGGAAATTTAAACACTTAAACATCTTATCAGGAAAATAGAAGCTAGCTCAAAAGCCTTTAGTTCATGTGATTTTGGTAATCTTTAGTTTCAAAATTCTCTTTATAACATAAAATCTAAAAGTCACGTGATGCTAAATTAAGCCTAGGATTTCCTAGGAATGAGGGGTTACTAAGAGTTAAAGTAAGAGTTAATATATGTAATTAAAACTGCTAGATATAGGCAAAACTATTCTACATATGAGTATGAAAAGTACTAAGTGGTTTTGTTTGTTTGAGACAAAGAGTCTCATTCTAACCCCCCGGCTCGAGTATGCACGATCCCGGCTCACTGCAACCTCTGCCCTATGGGTTCAAGCGATTCTCCTGCCTCAGCCTCCCGAGTAGCTGGGATTACAGTTGCCCACCACCACACCCGGCTAATTTTTGTATTTTAGTAGCGATGGGTTTCACCATGTTAGCCAGGCTGATCTCAAACTCCTGACCTTGAGTGATCTGCCTGGCTCAGCCTCCCGAAGTGCTGGGATTACAGTCATGAGTCATCGTGCCCGACCATAATGTAAGATGTGGTTTCGGTCAGGGTTATAAAAATCATAAAATGTCGTTTCTGCTTAAAGGAAAAGTACTTTTATCTAGTTTGAAAGCTATTTAGAGGCTGTTGCAGAATGAAGGAAAGATGACATAGATGAGATAAATGGATGGAAGGAGGAAGAATAAAGGGCCGGGCGACAAGGAGCCTTTGATTCCTTAGCTGCCACGTGTCACCCCTGGTCTGGAGCTCAGCGTGCTGCCCTCAGCTGCTAAAGGGGACAGTTGCCGGTGGAATTAGACGTGGCACAAACTCTTGGGGAGCTGGCTCGACGGAGGCCCAGGAAGATGCGGACTGACAAGCACAAAGCAAACAGTCAATCCCGTGGTTGCTGTCATCCACAGTAGGCAAAGCGGGGTCTGAGAGAGGGCTGGGCTGGGCCTGGACCATGCTCAGTGCGGGTCTGTCGCAGCTCAGGCCAGTAGCCTCAAAGCTGCCCACAATCGGGAACGTTGTGCCAGGGATAAAACAAAGCACCTCTGAGGCCTGTGCTTACCAGGAAGGCAGTAAGGGGCAGTGTCAAAGCCAGAAAGCCAGAGGACGCGATGTGCAGGAACTGTTTCGTCTGTCCATCAGCTTCCCGGGGAACGTCTACCAAAGGGAATTATGAGAATGACTAATTTGGGAACAGTGTTTTTGGTTTTAAATGTGTAACCGAGCACCTTGGCTTCAAACCATGTTTTAAAACGTTGTTTTTTTCTCCTTTCTCCCCAGTCTCAAGACATAACTGTGAGACAAGCTGCAGATGTGCTTCCTTTCATCTTGACACACAACCTGGGCAGGTGCTGGGACCTCCCGTTCCTCTCTTTTTCTGTCCCACGCTTATTTACCTGGATGCTTGTTAAGCTCACACCATGCTCACTTAGCTGGTGAAATGTTTCCTTAGAGGTTTCAGGGGCCAGATCCTGATATGGACTAGACACTTCCAGTCACGATGGTGACGGCCGCTTCACCAGCTGGAGCAAGGATTCCAGACGAGCAGTGGGGGGCCGGGTCCTGCCACCCGACACCTCCTCACCCCCGCCTCTTCCGCATTCCAAACCCTCTCTTGAAAACCTCCTGCTTTCCCTTCACAAATGGAAGAGTGGAATTGCTTTCTGCTAGTCCCCTTGCTGGCACGGATAATGAAGTCTCGCTCTCTTTCTGTCACATCTCGTTATTATTTTGGCTTCTTTATATGAGCAGCGAGCAACCTCACCCTTCTGCTGGTCACAAGTGCAGCAGAGTGGAAGAGCGTGTTTGGGTTGATGCTGGACCCACGGCTCACTGCTGAACAATGGCAGATGGGTGTGTGATCCAGACGCACAGGTGATTCCTGAGGGAACAGCCGGCCTGGTGGCTGGATAAAAGGCACTGTAAGAGAAGGGGACCGCCCAGCTCTCCCCATAATCGCCAAGCGGAGCACCCCTGATGGAGCCACTGATGTGGTTGGGTAAGCAAGCCATGGGGTACTGACTTTATGATGACCGGGGCATCCACCTCTGAGCATGCTCAGGTCATGGTAAATGCCATGGTTGGGGGGCCATTGCCCTGGGCATCTGACTGGATCTCGGCTTCTCCTCATGGGTCATCCAGATGCTAATAAAAACATTAGGCTAATTAATAAGAGTATCAGGAAAGGCAAAAGGGAGTCCAAGGACTCATCCTAGGAAGAGGAACATTTTTAAACGGTTATTTTTAAATAAGGTACAAATGGGCTGGGCATGGTGGCTCATGCCTTGTAATCTCAGCACTTTGGGGGGCAGTGGTGGGCAAATAATTTGAAATCAGGAGTTCGAGACCAGCTTGGCCATCACGGCAAAACTCCGTGTCTACTAAAAATACAAAAATTAGCCAGGTGTGGTGGCGTGTGCCTGTAATCCCAGCTACTGGGGAGACTGAGGCAGGAGACTTGCTTGAACCTGGGAGACAGAGGTTGTGGTGAGTCAAGATCATGCCACTGCACTCCAGCTGGGCAACAGAGTGAGACGCTGTCTCAAAAAACAAACAAAAAGGTAAAAAATGGATGGGGTGAAACTAAGAGGAAAAAGGAAAGGAGAGAGTGATGGATGCCTCCTGGCGGGTGGGATCTGTGGATGGTTGTTCAGCAATGGAATGAATAGCAGAGAAATGGAAGGTCTTAACGCAGAGGTCATAAAATGACACTCTCGGAGGTTGGTGAACAAAGGGAGCCCCCCAGATTAGAGGAGGCAATCTAATTCTAACAGTTAGGAGGCAAAAGTCACACTGAGCAAACCAACCAACAGCTGCCGGGGGCAATGCTGAGGTTGGTTAATTTAGATGAGATGGACAGAAGAGCCAGGGCCCCATGGGTCAGCCCTGCGTAGGGAACCCAAATCGTTTTTCACAAGAGAGGGTTGAAATGGTCTGGGGCTGGGAAAAAGAATTTCCTGGGAGCAGAACAGAAAAAAGTAGAATTATGAAAGTTGAAATGTTTAAACAGGCTTTATGTAAGGTAGTTATATATCCTTTATCTAAATGCTTTATGAAAAATGGATATTGAAGCTGGCGCGGTGGCTCACGCCTGTAATTCCAGCACTTAGGGAGGCCGAGGTGGGTGGATCACTTGAGGTTAGGAGTTCAAGACCAACCTGACCAACATGACGAACCCTCATCTCTACTAAAAATACAAAAATTAGCTGGGCATGGTGGCACCCACCTGTCGTCCCAGCTGTTGGGGAGGCTGAGGCAGGAGAGTTGTTTGAACCCAGGAGGCAGAGGCTGCAGTGAGCTGAGATTATGCCATCGCACTCCAGCCTCAAAATAACAAACAAACAAAAAACCAGAAAATGAAAAATGGACCGGGAAACTCCTGCCTGCTACTGCAAAACCAAAGGCAGGAGCAGAGCCACGAGAAGAGTCAAACTCTGTGAAATATCTAAAGAGATTTATTCCGAGCCAAATATGAGAGACTGTGGCCCATGACACGGCCCTCAGGAGGTCCTGAGGACGTGTGCTCAAGGTGGTTGGGCCACAACCTGCTTTTATAAATTTTAGGGAGACATCAGTGAATACAGGTAAGATATACATTGGTTCCATCCGGAGAGCTGGGACAACTTGAAACGGGGACTTCCGGTCACAGGCAGATTCAGAGGTTTTCTGATTGGCAATTGATGGAAAGAGTTATTGTCTAAAGAGCTATATTCAATAGAAGGGGTGTCTGGGTTAAGGTGAGGGGTTGTGGAGGCCAAGTTCCCACGACACAGAGGAAGCCTCCAGGTGGCTTCAGAGAGAACAGACTGTAAATGTTTCTCACCAGAGTTGACTGTCTCCTGGATCAGGGAAAAGGGCTGAAAAAGGAAAAGGATTCTCTTCAGAATGCAGATTTTCCCCACAAGAGACAGCTTTGCAGGGCTATTTCAAGACATGGCAGAGAAACATAATTTGTGGTAAAATGTTTCAGTTTCATTAAGTGAAGCCTTGGCTTGGCTTCTAGCCTTGAGGCTTTTAATAAGTTGAATCCAAAATTCCCTAAAAAAGTTCCAGCAAAGCCAACTTAAAAAGAGCCGACCAGCTTAGGCAGCATGCTGAGACCCTGTCTGTACAAAACAAAAAATGAGCCAGTGTGGTGGTGGGGTGTGCTGAGGGTCCCAGCGACTCGGGAGGCTGAGGCAGGAGGATTGTTTGAGCCTGAGAGGCTGAGGCTGCAGTGAGCTCTGATTGCACAATTGTACTCCAGCATGGCTGACAGAGCGAGACCCTGTCTCGGGGGAAAAAAGCCTATAGGGCTGGCTACTGTTCTTGCACGCTTTATGCAAATAACTGGGCCATGTTTATTTTGCAAATAAACTGTTCCTGTTATGATTTATCCTTGGTAGAAATGGGGAAACGAAACTGGAGAGAGAAATATTTGGATTCTAGCCCTGACCATTGTTTTTGAGTTTGTATTATTTGCTTACAATTTGGGCTAATGCTGAATCATTCACTGGCTACAAGTCTCTAAAGAAACATCAGGTTTGAGTTTTCTTCATGTCGCTTTTAGCCGACTCCTTGATGAAATAGGCTCTTTTTTGTTACTGTTCTGGCATCCAGATTCCCTTTTGATTGTCATCTTTGTGTGCAAATTATTATGTATCTCTTGTTGTTTTACTTTCTCTAAGAAAACAGAAGTCATGGTGGTCTGAAGACTAGAGGTGATTCAACAGCCCGTGACCCTCCCTCACTGGGAATCTCATCGGCCCCGATCTGTTTTCCGTTGCCAAGACACCGCTGCTAAAGCTAGATAATCCCAAACACCGTCCCTAAGGCTCAGGGACCATCGCAGAAGAGGAGGGCAGGTGACACTGTAGGAGCTGGATCCGTAGGGTGGAGTGTGAGGCCCAAGCAGCTCCATCTTGCATGCTAGTTCACCGTGGTGGTTTCTGATTAACCTCAGTTCTGGAATGCCTCTGAGCTTTCCCGTTCATCTAGCGTTCCTGGTGTCAGAGCACGTCCTTACCGCCAGTCCTGACCTTAGGGAAATTCCTACCCACCCCTCTGAAGCACGTGTGCCCCTGCACTGTGGCATGTGAGCTCTGGGTCTGAGTGGTGACAGTGGTGACGGATCTACCATCTTGACTCACTAAACCGTGAGACAGACACAGCTTCTGCTTCTAAGTCCCTATGAAATGCTTCTTTCTCAGAAAGCGGATTTGTCAGCCTCCCTGGACTTTGGGGTCGGTGTGTTTGGATTTGCTCAGCGGCTGAACAGTGTTCCGTTGTATGCGCTTACACGTTTCATTTATAATTTGTGGATGGATATTTGGGTTGCTTCTACCATTTGGTACTTGTGACTATTGCCGCTGTGTTAGGCTGTTCTTGCATTGCTATGAAGAAATACCTGAGACTGGGTAATGTGTAAGAAGGGAAGTGTGTCTGGCTCTCAGCTCTGCAGGCTGTACAGGAAGCTGGCACTGGCATTGGCTTGGCTTCCCAGGAGGCCTGAGGGGGCTGGTACTGATGGTGGAAGCGGGCGATGGCGCATAGTATGATGGGAGCGGGAGGAACAGAGAGTGGGGGAGACATCGCACAGTTTTCAACAGCCACACATGTCCCGAAGCTCGCAGTGAGAAAGCTTAGTTACCCAGGGCTGCTGCCATGCTGTCCGTGAAGGACCACCCCCACGTTCCAGTCACTTCCTACCCTCACACCCCCAAAACCCTGGGGATCATGTTTCAGCATGATATTTAGAGGAACAAACATCCAAATCGTATCAGCTGCTGTGAACATTCTGGACAAGTTGTTGTCTGAATACCTGTTTTCAGTCTCTTTGGGTATATTTCCAGGAGTGCCCCTGCTGTGCCCCACGGGACATGTACGTTTGGTTTTAGAGGAAACGGCCAAGCTGTTTCCAGTGGCTGTGGCATTTGACATTCCCGACAGCAGTGTCTGAGGGTTCCAGTCTCCCCACCTTCTCCTAACACTTGTTACTTTCTGTAGTTTTGATCATGACCACCCTAGTGGGTGTAACGCAGTATCTCATTGTGGTTTTGGTTTTCATTCTCCTGGCGACAGGACTTGTGGCATCTGACACGTGACACGTGTGGATGCCCTTGGAAGCTGGGCACCAAAGGCCACATGCCACGTGGTGGCATTCACATGAAATTCCAGAAGAGATAAGTCCGAGAGACGGAGAGTGGTTGCTCAGGGGCTGAGGGAGGAAAAAACCGGGTGTGGCTGCTTAGAGGGGTGTGGGGTTTCTGTTTGGAGTGATGAGAAGGTTCTGGAACAAGATGGTGGTCATGGTCTCACCTAATGAGTGTACTTAATGCCACTGAATTGTACACTTTAAAATGATAAAAATGGTACATTTTAGAAAATAATTTTACTGTAAGTTCTGGCACACATTTGCAGTATGTGCAGCTTTGTTGCACAGGGCTACGTGAGCCGTGGTGGTTTCCTGCCTCTATTGACCCGTCCTCTAAGTTCCCTCCCATTGCCCCCCACCCCAGCAGGCCTGGTGTGTGCTGTTCCCCTCCCTGGGTCCATGTGTTCTCATTGTTCA
Organism: Alouatta palliata; assembly: GCA_004027835.1. Classification (NCBI taxonomy): domain Eukaryota; kingdom Metazoa; phylum Chordata; class Mammalia; order Primates; family Atelidae; genus Alouatta; species Alouatta palliata. Next base: position 10,670 of record PVKV010026702.1, read on the forward strand.
ACTCCCACTTATGAGTGAGAGCATGCGACATTTGGTTTTCTGTGTTATGTGCATTTTACCACAATAAAAAACCGCCAAAGGAAAAATAATTTTTTGTTGTGTCAGTACCTTTGTACTTTGACAAAGTGCAGCTGGGTGTGGTGCCTCATGCCTGTAATCCCAGCACCTTGGTAGGTCGAGGCAGGTGGATCCCCTGAGGCACAGACTTCCAGACCCACCTGGCCAACACGGCAAAATCCCATTTCTACTAAAAATACAAAAATTAGCTGGGCGTGGTGGTGCATGCTCCCAGCTACTCAAGAGGCTGAGGCAGGAGAATTGCTTGAACCAGGGAGACAGATGTTGCAGTGAGCCGAGATCATGCCACTGCATTCCAGCCTGGGCAACAGAGTGAGACTCCGTCTCCCCGCCCCCCAGAAAAAGTGCAACGAGAGTATTTTAGAACTGCGAAAATGTTGCTTCTTCTGTCTTCCTGAATTCAGTGGGAGACAGTCTAACTTGATTTTGTATAAGCAACAATTAAAACAAAATCCTACTCTGGCCAGGCACGGTGGCTCACACCTGCAATCCCAGCACTTTGGGAGGCTGTGGCGGGCAGATTGCTTGAGGTCAGGAGCTCGAGACCAGCCTGGCCAACATGGTGAAACACCATCACTACTAAAAATACAAAAATTAGTAGGGCATCATGGCGGGCACCTGTAGTCCCAGCTATTCCAGAGGCTGAGGCAGGAGAATCGCTTGAACCTAGGAGGCAGAGGTTGCAGTGAGCCAAGATTGGGCCACTGCACTTCAGCCTGGATGACAGAATGAGACTCCATTTCAAAAAAAAATCCTGGATCCCGGCCTAGGCAGCTTATATCATAAGTGAAACACTCAAATGAGAACACGCCGTCCAGCCCTGACTCCCATATTTTAGCCGGAGCTCCCTTAGTCAAGTGTAGGCAGGTTCCATTGGAGGAGAACTCCATCACATGCATGCAGGTTCGTGTTGTAAACCTTCCTCACCAGCCTCTTGCCAGGATGACTGTGCATTGGAGGAGGAGAAATGACCAGATTTTTCAGGATTTTCAGGATGACTGGACACTGATGATTCCTGGAGACTTACCATGACACCGTTCCTTCAGTCCAGGGGGGTGTGGGTGAGGGTAAGCCGGTGAGATGGCAAAGAATGCTTGAGAGCAGCTCCGCCTTATAAGGGAACTGCTCACAGCAAGCCCAGGAACCACCATGTGGCAAATATTCCCCTTCAGAATCCATGCTTCGAACAGAGAAATGTTTGCCAGAAGCTTGGAAAATAAGCCACGCGAAATCCAGGCGTCTTTCACCTTGGTGGGCTCTCTGGGGTCCAGGGGCTGTCGGCATCCTCCGATGTTCCCTCAAGGGAAAGAGAATTGCTGCACTGGTACCTCCCATCACTAAGAGAGGGCACAATGCCAGGCAGGGCATTCTGGATTTTGGGGACAGAACAGTCTTCAGCAGAAAACTGTCCTCCTTTAAAAAAAAAAAAAAGTTGCTGGGCATGGTGGCTCACACCTGTAATCCCAGCACTCTGGGAGGCCGAGGTGGGCGGATCACCTGAGGTCGGGAGTTCAAGACCAGCCCGACCAACATGGTGAAACCCCGTCTTAAAAAAAAAAAAAGTCTGGCTTTTGACTGGGCTCAAGTGGAGGTTCACCGCTGACTAGGGGTGGTGGTGTACACCTGTATTCCCAGCTACTCAGGAGGCTGAGATAGGAGAATTGCATCTTCTGATTGCATCACCCGTCGCAAGGGGTGACAGTAGCAAGCCAATGAACACCGTGTGGTGGACGTTCCACGCAGAATGCATGCTTACAACAGACAACCCATACCATAGAGTACAGGTTGTCAAGGGACCTGCACGTCCTGCCATGCGTGAAAGTCACCCGGCGCTTGTGCCCAGGTGTACACGGCTGTTCCCCGCTAGCCAGGAGGGGTGAGGTGAGTGCTGAGGCTCACTGGTGGCTGACTTCTGTGGCGCTCCCCGGTCTCTCTCCCCACACTGATGGCCTCACAGGTTTTCCCTCTGACCAGCTCCATAGAGAAGAAAATGTTTGGGCCTCATTTCTGGATGCTTTTTAATGAAATACTGGCATTACCCAAAGGTGCATGGCCACACCCTTCCCCGTCTGCCCTAAATGATGCCGAGGGTGAAACTACCTTTGCAAAAATGACAAGTGAGAACATCATGACAAGGAAGAGATCTAACCTAACCAGTCCCATCTTGCCTTTAACTCCAGACCGCCCTTGGTCATTCCCAGGCTGGGGCCAAGCTCACTCTGGGGCAAATGTGGCTTATAGTTGAAATTATTAGGTTCTGCAAAAGTGATTGTAGTTTTTGCCATTAAAAGTAATGCCATCACCATTGCACCAGCCCTTTCCCCAGAGACTAAGTCACCTTCACAAAATGTAGGATGTAGTATGAAAGACTGCAGGTTAGGAGGATGAGAGGGGCCTGAATTCTGCTAACATGTAGGCACAGTTATATGATTACCAGCCATTGTTCCAGAGGCCACAGGAGCTGCAACTTCCCCAATTCCTCCTGCAGGTCACGTCACTATTGTAGACCCTAAGGTGGCCTTTTGAGATGTCTTTCCAGGCTTTGCATTTCTGATGACCAGATGGCCCCACCTGGACCCTGGACTCTCGGCTCAGCTGGTCCCATGGTCCTCACCCAGAGACAGACTCAGTGCACAAAGACCATCTCCCAAACGCTTCTCATTGCATCCCCAGACAATCAACAGCACCCATTCCCCTAGTCCCCCTACCCACCAAGCTATCCTGGAAATGTATGGAGAAAACCTTGGAAAGCCCTAGCTATCAAACTCTCCTTGATCAGGTGATTATGGGGGGAAGGGGACAGTCCACTTTAGGAGCAGAACCTGTGGGGCTCACCTGCTGTGGCTTTGCCTGGAAGGAGGAAGGGACACAGCTGCATCTCTGCGTTGATTCAGCATTAGAAGGGGCCGGCCTGGACAACCAGGGCCTGGGAAGGAACCCTGTGGGCTGGAAGGTCTCAGGGAATAGCTGGTGGGTGGACGTTTCTAAAGGAGCCCAAATGTGGAGATATTTGTGTTCCAACTACGTGCTCAGTAAGTGCAGCCTCAGCAGAGGACTCTCCCGCCAGTCAACTTGCCAAGGAGCCCCCAGAGTGGACCATCAGGTCCCTGATGGTGCAGGTGGCCTCCACAGTGGGGTCGGGGACGTGCACCCACATGCCTATACCATCTGCCAGTGCTGGCATGGCTGCTGCAGGGTAAGTCTAGCTCTTTCCTGACGTCTGCTGCAGCAGAGCCCAAGGGGCTCCTCAGGGGCCAGATCCACATCTGGGTGCCCAGAAGAGAAACTTTGAACTCTGCTGCACACGCACCTCTCTCTGGGCTGGCGAATCTCCCTAGCCAGGGAAATGGCACATTCAATGCCATGGCCAGTGAAGATCCTGGCCATTGAGATCCTGGAATAGCTGGGTGGTCTTTGGGTTCCAGAGTTCCTGGATGGACATGAGACAGCTTCGAGTATTCACAGCAGGACCCCAAGAGGGCACAGCTGACACCACTAAGAGAAACGCCTTTGACCCTTTGGGACCTCTCTGCTTCATGCCTCCAGCATGTGCCTGGTCCACAGGCAAGAAGCCACTCTCCAGACTGAGCCCCAACCCACCCCAGCAGACACTTCCTGCTGATGAGTGGGGTTGTGAATGGTCCGAGAGGCACCAATTCGGAGCCATCACCTCCTCACACAGAGGACTGTAGGATGAACATGGGTTGGCAAGAGAGGGTGACAGGACTTATGGGCAGCCCAGGGGGGCCCTGAGGAGGTGGAGGTGCTCAGCGGGCCCTGTCTGCCTTGAGGAGCTCACGGTCCCATGGAGACAGAGAAACAAAACGTCAGTGCCCGTCTACATGAACACTTGCTTCATAAACTTGCTGTGACTCCAGGAGGTTCTGACGCAGCCTGAACCTCACACTGTCCTGAACTGCCGGCACTGGGGCTCCTGGGGGAGCATGTTGGCATTGCTGTCATTGTGGGTCCTAAGCCTGTTGCCACCAAGTCCAGGGCTGGGTGCCCAAGAGGAGCCCGATTGTCTGATCAGCACCGTGGACAGGGGCATAGGATGCTGTCCCAGCCTTCCTGCTGACCCGGAGCCCAAGTCTGGTGTCTGGCCCCGAAGGCGTGAGCAGAGAAGCCAACTCAGGTTGCTCTGACTCCAAAGCGCGGGTCCAGAGCCCGAGGGCTTCCTTCTCCGTGGGGAGCTCAGGGCACAGCATCGCGCCTCTTGCAGGGTTGTTCTCCGACCTGGGATGTTGGGAAGTAAAGTGGTCAGCACACCCTTCTCTGCGTATTTCTCAGACTTGTTCTTTGTTTGTTTTGTTTCTTAACAGCTTTATTGAGGTATAATTGACATGCAATAAGCTGTAAAATTTAAAGTGTGCAGCCTGATCACTGGCGACACGTGTGCAGTGTGGGGCACACTGATGGAGGCGAGGGATGGACCCACCACCCTCAAAACCTCCCCCCGCCCCTCTGTGATTCCTCCTCCCTTATGTCCCTACCCCACAGGCAATCGCTGACTCGCTTTCTCTAGCCGTAGACTAGTTGCATTGTCTGGAATTGCATCCAGCTGGAATCATTCCGTTAGGACACGTGGTTTGTCTGACTTGCTTATTCTGAGCCTCGTCCGCGTGGCCACGTGTATCCGTGGTTTATTCCTTTCCATGGCAGGCCATCTTCTGCTCTTGGATGGAGTGCACTTTGTTCACCCATTTGCATGCGTTTCAAGGTGGGCATTTCGAACCTCTCCAGCTTCTGTCTGTGACAAGTAAGTCGCCATGAACATTCGCACACAGGTCTTTTTAAGGATGTGGCTTTCATTGCTTTTGGCTACATACCCACAAGTGGAATGGCTGCACCATGTGCAGGCATACGTTTAGCTTTTTAAGGAACTGCCAAACCATCTTCAGAGGTGGTCGTAGCGCTTTCCATGTTCACCAGCCGGGCAGGAACGGTCTGGTCATTCTACCTTTTCACCAATACTCGTACGGTTGAAAAGGAGGAATAGTTCAGAGGATGACAGAGACATCTCAAAATGATCGGCCTCCTAGGGACCAAGTCTGGGATACTTTTTAAATTAAAGTTTTAATTTTGAGATCGCTGTGGGTCCACATGTGGTTGTGAGGGTTGACGCAGAGCCACCCTGCGTGCCCTTCAACCTCCTAGAGCACCCTGTTTCCCTCAACAGGAACGTCTTGCAGAGCTGACGTATGACGGACAGCCAGGACAAGGACATCAACGTAGTCGAGGCGAGGACATTTCCAGCACCACGTGGTCCCACTTGTTGTCCTTTATAGCCACACCCCTCCCCCTTCCACCCCCATTTCCAAGACCTCCCTAACTCTTGGGGAATGCTAATCTGTTCTTGGGGAATACTAATCTCCATTAACTCCTGGGTAACACTCTTCTCCATTTCTATAACTGTGTCATTTCAAGCATGAACTAGAAATAGAGCCCCACAGAATGTAACCTCTTGGGGCTGAGTGCGGTGGCTCACACCTGTAATCCCAGTACTTTGGGAGGCTGAGGTGGGTGGATCACTTGAGGCCAGGAGATCAAGACCAGATTTGCCAACATGGTGAAACCCTGTCTCTACTAAACATAAAAAAAATGATCTGGGCATGGTGGCACACACCTATAATCCCAGCTACTCAGAAGGCTGAGGCAGGAGAATTGTTTGAACCAGGGAGGTGGAGGTTGCAGTGAGCCAAGCTTGCACCACAGCACTCCAACCCGGGTGACAGAGCAAGACTCCATCTCAAAAAAGAAAGAATGGCCGGGCGCAGTGGCTCACACCTGTAATCCCAGCACTTTGGGAGGCTGAGGCGGGCAGATCACGAGGTCAAGAGATCGAGACCATCCTGGTCAACATGGTGAAACCCCGTCTCTACTAAAAATACAAAAAAATTAGCTGGGCGTGGTGACGTGCACCTGTAGTCCCAGCTACTCAGGAAGCTGAGGCAGGAGAATTACTTGAACCCGGGCGGCGGAGGTTGCAGTGAGCCAAGGTTGCGCCACTGCACTCCAGCCAGGCGCCTGGTGACGGAGTGAGACTCTGTCTCAAAAAAAAAAAAAAAAAAACAATGTTACTTTTGTGACTGGTGTTTTCCCCTCAGCATAGCTCTCTGAAGATTCATCCATCTTTGGGACATGTCAGAGCTCATTCTTTTTATTGCTCAGTAGCGTTTCATGGTGAGGATGTGTTACACTTTGCTTAACCATTCCCCTGGACACCTGAGTTGCTTCTAGTGTGGAGGTGTTTAGTATCAAGCTGTGCTAAACATGCATGTTTAGGTGACACAGTTTGGCTGTGTCTCCACCCAAATCTCATCTTGAATTCCCAAGTGTTGGGGGAGGGACCTGGTGGGAGGTAATGGAATCATGGGGACAGGTCTTTCCCATGCTGTTCTCATGATAGTGAATAAGTCTCACGAGATCTGATGGCTTTAAAAACAGGAGTTTCCCTGCACGAGCTCTCTCTTTGCCTGCCACCATCCATGTAAAATGTGACCTGCTCCTCCTTGCCTTCCGCCATGATTGTGAGGCCTCCCCAGCCTTGTGGAACTGTAAGTCCAATTAAACCTCTTTCTTTTGTGAATTGCTCAGTCTCAGGTCTGTCTTAATAAGCAGTGGGAAAACAGACTAATACGGCAGGTTTGGGTATGAACATAAGTCTCCATTTCTCTAGGTAAATGGCCGGGAGTGCAACTGTTGGGTGGTATGGTAGTTGTATGTTTAGTTTTTTGAGAAAAAGCAGAAGTGCTTTCCGGGGGGCTTGTAGCATTCATTGTATGCTCACAGCAACAATGTGTGAAGTGTCCAGGTTCCACATCCTCACCAGCAGCATTTTTTATTTTAGCCTTTCCAATAGGTGTGTACAATATCTTGTTGCATTTTAATTTCCTTTTTTTCACTTATAAAGTTGTTGAACATCTTTTTATGTGCTTATTTTCTTACCTATGTATTCGTTTCTCATGCGAAAAGCCCTCCTTTGAATATACATTCTCTTCAGTGAAATGCCTTTTCATGTCTTTCGCCCATTTCCTAATTGACTGATTTGTAATTGTTGAATTTTGAGAGTTCTTTATATAGTCTAGACACCAGCTCTTTGCCGGATACATGGTTTGCAAATATTTTCTCCCAGACTGTAGCTTGCCTTTACATCCTCTTCACAATTTTTTCTCTTTTTTTTTTTCAGTGCAAAAGTTTTAAATTTGAAGAGGTCCAATTTGTCAGTTTTTCTTTTTATGGCTCATGTTTCTGGTGTCAAGTCTGAAAGCGTTTTTCCTTGTCTGGATCTCAGACATGCTCTCCTGTGGTTTTTGTTTGCCCTAATGTTTTTCTGATTTTATGTTTGTGATCTGTTTTGAGGTCACTTTTGCACAAAGTTTAGATGTGGTTTAGTTGCTGTCTGTTGTTGCTTTTTGCCGATGGATTTTCAATTGTGACGGCCCCGCACTTTGAAAGCAGGATGTCTCCCACTCAGCTGCACTTGCGTCTTTGTGGAAATCCCTGGGGTGTATTTGTGGGTCTGCTTCTGGACAGTTTGCTGTGCCACATTGATCTGTGTATCTGTCCCTCTGCCAACCCCACACTCTTTACAGCACTGTAACCACTATATATAAGAAGTCTTGGAATCAGGTACATGGATTGCCCCCATTATTCTTTTTTCCAAATTAAACCTCTTTTCTTTACAAATTACCCAATTTTAGCTATTCTAGCTCCTTCACTTCCCACCTGTCCTTTGGAATAATCTTGTACTTATTCACAATATATCTTTCTGAGTTTTTGTTGTACACAACCAGAATTGTGTTAAACCCAGTCTGGGAAGGATTCACCTCTTTACAACGTTGGGTCTTCCAATCCGTAAGCAAGGGATGTCTCTTCACCAACTTAGGTCTCCTTTAATTTCTTTCTTCGGAATTCTGTGTACAAAACATATATTCAAGTCCTGTACATTGTTTGTTAGACTTACACCTAAGTATTTCAGTTTTTGGGTGGTTAAAAAGAGAAGAATACTTTTAATTGTGGTGCCCATGTGTTTACTGCTACTACGTAGAAATGCAATTGATTTTTCAAATGTTTATCTTCTTTCTCCTGACCTTTCTGAACTCACTGATTAGTTCTACGAGGTTTTGATTCATTTCAGATTCCTTAGGAGTTGCTAAGCGGACGGCAAGTCATCCGTTTACGGGACGAGCACGTGTCTTCCTTTTTGATCTGTGTGCTTCGGTTTCCTTGTCTTGCTGTATGCACTGGCTGGAGCTTCCAGCACTACGTTGAAGGCGAGTGGTGAGAGCTGATGCTCTTCATGTGCTTCTGATCTCAGGGGAAAGCATTTAGCCTTTCATGACCAAGTACATGAGCTGAGGGTGTTTCGTAGATGCTCTTTATCGAGTGTTCATGAAGTTCCCCTTGATTCCTCTTCTTCTGAGAGTTTTTGTTTGTTTGTTTTTGAGAAGGAATCTTGCTCTGTCGCCCAGGCTGGAGTGCAGTGGCATGATCTCAGCTCACTGCAACCTTGGCCTCCCAGGTTCAAGCGATTCTTCTGCCTCAGCCTCTTGAGTAGCTGGGACTACAGGCGCGCACCACTACACCTGGCTAATTTTTGTATTTTTAGTAGAGATGGGGTTTCGCCATGTTGACCAGGTTGGTCTTGAGCTCCTGACCTCATGGTCCACCCACCTTGGCCTTCCAAAGTGCTGGGATTACAGGCCTGAGCCACTGCGCTTGGCAGAGTTTTTTTGTTTTTAAATCATGAAGGATGTTGAATTTTGTCAGGTATTTCTTCTGCATTTTGATATATGGTCGTGTGATTTTCCTTCTTTAGCCTATTAATATGATGAACTACACTGATTACTTTTGAATGTGGAACCAGACTTGCATCCCTGGAATAAAACCCTACTTGGTCATGGTCTTTAATTTTTTTTATATATTGCTGAATTCTATTTGTGAGTATTTTGTGAAGGATTTTCATGTATCCATAAAGAACATTGGTGTGTAGTTTTTTCTTTATGCAATGTCTGTATCAGGCTGTTCTCATATTGTTATAAATACCTGGCCAGGCACGGTGGCTCGTGCCTCTAATCTGTAATCCCAGCACTTTGGGAGGCTGAGGTGGGTGGATCATTTGAGGTCAGGGGTTTGACCAGCCTGGCCAACATGGTGAAATCCCATCTCTACTAAAAATACAAAAATTAGCCAAGCATGGTGGCAGACGCCTGTAATTCCAGATACTCAGGAGGCTGAGGGAGGAGAATTGCTTGAACCTGGGAGGTGGAGGGTGCAGTGAGCCGTGATTGCACCACTGCACTCCAGCCTGGGTGACAGAGCAGGACTCTGTCTCAAAAAACTAAACCCAACCCTGCCCAACCCAGCCCAGCCCAACCAAAGCAAAGCAAAGCAAAGCAAACCAAACCTAACCAAACCAAACCAAACCAAACGAAACCTAACCTAACCTAACCAAACCAAACTTAACCAAACCAAACCTAACTTAACCAAACCAAACCTAACCTAACAAAACCAAACCAAACCTAACCTAACCAAACCAAACCTAACCTAGCCTAACCAAACCAAACCAAACCTGACCTAACCTAACCAAACCAAACCTAACTTAACCAAACCAAACCTAACCAAACCAAACCAAACCTAACCAAACTTACCAAACCAAACCAAACCAAACCAAACCAAACCAAGCCAAACCAAACATAAGATTGGGAAATTTATAAAGAAAAGAGGCTGATAGGCCTGAGGAAACTTGCAACCATGGCAGAAGGCAGTGGGGGAGCAGATGCGTCACAGGCCGGAGTAGGAGAAAGTGGGCGTGGGGGAGGGGGAAGGTGTCACACACTTCTAAAGGCTCAGATCATGTGAGAACTCTATCACAAGAACAGCACTGGGGTGCTCTCGATCCAGCCGTCGGCGTCCACACTGCCACTGAGTCTCGGCCGCCTTCCTCCTCTTCCTCCTCTTCCTTGCTTTCCTTGTTGCTCGCTGTTTGCACATTCCCAGTGGCCTGCTGGTGCCTTTGTTGGGCTTCCCTGATGGACATGGAATCTGGGTCCGGTGGACGGGCAGAGACTTCTCCCACCTCACAGCACAGAGGGGTGGCTTTGTCAGGTGACACCCTCCTGGGCTGGAACAGAAAGCACACCCTGGAGTACCGGCCACCCCTTGGCCCTGGGGCAGGGGACAGGGGCTGGACGTGCCCAGACTTACAGGCTCAGGAGGAAACGTCTCCCTTCACTGTCAGGGGACGCATCGCGTCAAGGGACCCTCACCTCAGAGGACAGGCCCCACAGCCGGTCCAAACAGATGTGGGATGAGACACGGAGATGGTCATGGAAGGACCACACAGACAGGGAGGTGGGCATCAGGGAGGGACGGTGCCAGCCACTGGGCAAGCTGGAGCCCCCTTGCAGGGCCCGGGCAGTGCTGCCCGCCGTGGCTTCCTGGTTACCCAAGACGCTGGCACGGAGGCCGCTGTCCTAGAGGAGCTCCACTCAGCCGGGAGGGGCCCAGATGATGCGGCTGCTGGTGCCTTGTCTGTGCGGCTGTGACCTCTGCCACTTGTTCTGAACCTGGGGAGAGAGGAGGCTGGCCTCACACAGAAGCTGGCTTTCCCGGAGGTGGTGGGGACCAGGGAGGACAGAATTCCTCCCTGGGCCTCCCTGGACTAGGGGGCAGAATTCCGAGCAGCAGGTGGCCTCCCTGCACATGTAGGTGTCCAGCCCAGGCCTGGCTGGGTCCTGCTTGTGTGCACAGACGTGACGCCTGGAGAGGCCTCTTCCACTGTGTCTGTTTACCGAGAACCCTCCTGACAAGGCACAGAGGAAAGCCCCGAACGGCCCTGAGAGAGAACAAAGTCTCTTTTGGGTATGGCAGGAGGTGCCAACATCACATCCCATGCTCAGAAGAATGTTTTCCAGCTGAAGGAGGCCTGGGGTTCTGCTGTCCCCGTCCCCAGGAAGCACTGCCCAGTTAGTGGGGGAAGAAACGGGATCTTCGGAGTCTGAGTACGTCCCAAGGGCTGAACCGCCCCTGAGCCCACCTCCCGAGGAGCAGATGCCGAAGGAGCAGTGAGGCGGCTGCCTAAGAAGGCGGTCACGGGAGAAGGGACAGCCCACCCGAGAGGCTGGAATTCAGTGCTTGTGAAAGCCTCAGCTTGCCCACCTGGCCCAGTGGCTCATGCCTATAATCCTGGCATTCTGGGAGGCCGAGGTGGGACGATCACCTGTGGCCAGCAGTTGGAGATCAGCCTGGGCAACATAGTGAGACCCCCACTCTACAAAAAAAAAAGAAATTAAAAAAAATTAGTTGGGGCTGGGCACAGTGGCACACGACTGTAATCTCAGCACTTTGGGAGGCCGAGGAGGTCAGCTCACGAAGTCAAGAGATCAAGACCATCTTGGCCAACATGGCGATACCCCGTCTTTACTAAAAATATGAAAATTAGCTGGACCTGGTGGCGTGTGCCTATAGTCCCAGCTATTTGGGAGGCTGAGGGAGGAGAATCACTTGAACCCGGGAGGTGGAGGTTGCAGTGAGCAGAGATTGCACCACTGCACTCCAGCCTGGTGACAGCAAGACTCCGTCTCAAAAATAAATTCACTGAGTGTGGTGGCAAGTGTCTCTTGTTCCAGCTACTCGGGAGGCTGAGGTGGGAGGATCACTTGAGTCTAGGAGGTGGAGGCTGCAGTGAGCCACGATCGTGCCACTGAACTCCAGCCTGGCTGACAGAGCAAGATCCTATCTCAAATATAATGAATAAATAAACAGCCACCAGCCATCACCCCAAACCACTGGGAGAAGAGGACATGGTACCAGGAGGGACACGGGTGAGCCAAGGGCTGGGTGCTCCTCAGCACATCAGTGAGGGCGTTTTCGAGGGAAGGTGGCTTGAAGCCAAAATTCTTGCCTAGACTGGTGACGGAGGATGTGGAACCACGTACACCAGGGTGGCGGCCTGGCCAGGCGAGGCTTTGAAGCCTTAGAAAGTAACAAGCCACTCTGCACCTGCTAGCCCCAACATTCTCAGAAATTATTCACAGAGAAAGAGGAGGCTGACTTTGCGGCAGCTCATGCCTGTAATCCCAGCAGTCTGGGAGGCGGAGGCAGAGGATTGCTGGAGCCCAGAGGTTTGAGACCAGCCAGAGCAACATAGTGAGACCGCATCTCTACAAAATAAAAATGATAAACAAACACATAAAAAAGAAAGAAGAGAGCGACCCATGGCTGGTGCATCTTGGGGATGTCCACTGGTGCCTGCTGCAGCGTGGAGAGGTGACCCGCATTGCTACTTACCCCCTTTGGAACTGGAGCAGGGAGAGGACTTCCTGTTACCCAGGGTCTTCCCATGGAACTGGAATGAATGTTAATTTTCTCTCTATCTGGTCCCCCCAGAAGAGAGGAGTCTCATTGGCTCTCTGGACGCCTGGTTGCTCCCCTCCCTCCAGGCCTATGTGGTATCCCAGGGTTTCCTTTCCCAAGGGCTCCAGAGGCCCAGGATGGAGTCGTGGGCTTAGCCTACGAGGAGGATAGAGGAAGGGGAGGTTGCACAAACTGGAACTCAAAGTCTAGGTCCCCCCACCCTGGACCCCCAGGCCCTGCTCGCAGCTGGGCAGGAGCCTGTGGAGGGAGGCACTGAGCTCAGAAGCCCACCCCCACCCTCTCCAGAGACTGTCCAGGCTGGCCCTGCCCTGTGTGGACCACCACATGCTGGAAGAAACCTTGGCCCTCCGGGGTGCTGCAGGACACTGGCTCGCAGGCCAGCTGGCATTGGCGTGGAGGCAGTGGGAGCGTGGCAGGCCTTGGTCTGCAGGAGGAGGGGCAAGGGCAGACCCGAGGGCTCTGAGTACACCTGGGTCTGGGACCAGCCACTCTCCTGTGAAGATGCCCAGCGACCCCCAGCTCACAGCAGCTCAGGTGACACCCTCAACCCCGAGCACACAGGCATTCTCTGCCCGGCACCGGCACTCACAGCTGTGGGGGTGAAGCCACATGGCACCCCACCTCCCTGCAGAGTCTCAGGGTAAAATGCATTTGGCACAGCAGGTCCAGGCTGTCCTCAAGGAAACATGTGCCCCACACCACAGAGACACACCGGCCCTTCCTTCCACCCTACCCTGGTGTCTTCACCTTTCTCTGCACACACTAGCATGGGCCCCAGGATAGGGAGGACCCCATCCATTACACAGGCGGCAGGCCTAGGCTGGGAGCAGAGAGAACCCCTTGCCAGGGACCCGACTCCTGCTGTTACCCTTCAACCCCTGGTCCTGCCCCTGGACACCCCCTCTGTGCCCACTGGGATGTGTCCTCCTGGTCCCTCCAGTCCTATCCTCACTGGGGTCTCCATCCCAGAGACCCTTGCCTGAATCCCTCTCCTGCCCTGGACTGGGCCTCAGACCTGGGCTGGGCCTGACAGAGGACAGGGGTACTGGGAAAGATTTCTGGGGTTCTTATGCAGCAGCCTCAGAAGCCCAGGGAGGAGGATGCAGCCATCACAGCCCAGGGGGAGAGACCCGGTCTCCTCCCTGCAGGTGCACTCCTGACAGCCTCAGCCCCAGGCTTTGTCTAACAGACCCCGCAGAGCAGGGCAGTGGGCTCCACACCTTGGGGACACCAGGGACCATGAAGGCTGGGAGCAGACCCAGAAGTCTGTGAGCTCCTGAAAGTACAAGGGGCCAAGGCTGAGAAAACGTGGAGAGGACAGTTTGTTTTTCAAGTTCATGTTCAGTGAAGCAAACTGGCCCCTCAGGCTCCCTCGGCTCTCGCCCTGAGAGCGTGATGGACACTGCATGCCCCTGGCGCTCAGGCATTCAACCCTGGAAGCTTGAACGAGGACTTCCAGGGCCCTGACTTTGCCCGACGTGTCCAGATCTTATCGATCTTAAACTTCCTCCTTGTTTCATGTCTTAGGACCATATTCTCTGATTCAGTGAAGTCATACATGCATTACAAAAAGGATAAATACATATTTTCACAAGTAAAAATGAACAGCTTCTTTAAAAAGAGAGATCTTAACTATTTTTTTAAAAACCTAGAGCAGATGACTGATGACAATACCGCTTCTCAAAATGGGATGCAGTGAAGGGTGGTGGCTGCTGAGCAGAACGTGTGTCCTACGTATGTCCTTATCTGAAAGAAGAATAAAGGCGGATGTTTTGTGGGGAGGTCATTTTTCACTTTTCTTTCTTTTTTTTTTAACCTCTACTCAAGACAGCTTGGATTAACTTTTCATTTTGAAATAGTTTTAGATCTACTAAAAAGTTGCAAAAAAAAGTACAAGAATTATTCTGTCTGCTTTATACAGATTTTCCAAGTCTTAATGCTTTTCATAACTATAGTACAACGATCAAAACCACAGAATCAGCATGGATACAACAGTATAATCTAATCTACAGCCCTCATCCAAATTCCAGCCGTTGTTTCCCTCACAGTCTTCTCCAGCCTAGCATCCAAGCCAAGCTCACATCTGTCACTTGGTTCTCCAGCCCTTTTAGTGGGTGACAGAGGGAGACTCTATCTAAAAAACAACAAACAAAAAAACCACAACAACAACAAAGAAAAAGGAAAGAAAACAGAACAGCGCCTCAGGAACAATATCAAAAAGTCCAACAGCTGTGTAAGTGGTGTCCCGGAAGGAGAGGGGAGAGAGGGTAGTGGTGTGATTTTGGCTCACTCACGGCTTTAACCTGGAACGGGTCCTCAGCATGGATTTCTTTTGTGACCTGACACTTCAGAAGAGTAAAGGCCAACCATTTTGTAGAAAGCCCCATCATTTGGGATTGTTGCTTATGTGTGCTGTTCTGTGTATTCACACAGATGCCTCTTTCCCACTGCCATAATATTCTGTATTTCCTTCCTTCTTGCATACTTTTGATCTCCTTTCTCCCACAGTGACAGTGCTGGCTTGTGACAAAATCAGTTTATTTCAGCAGTTTAATGATAATGTATCTGTGTCTGTATTTATCCTATTTGAATTCACTGGGCTTTTTATTTATCCTATTTGAATTCACCTATAAGATTTAGGTTTATATCCTTTTTCAAAATTGAAATGTTATCAGTCATTAGTTCTTCAAATCTCTTTTCTGTACTCCACTCTTTTTCCTCTTTCTGGGACACCAGTTATACAGCTATTGGATGTTTTGATACTGTTCCTGAGGCGCTGTTCTTTTTTTTTTTTGAGACAGTCTCCCTCTGTCGCCCAGGCTGGAGTGCAGTGGTGCGATTTTGGTTCACTGCACCCTCTGCCTCTCGAGTTCAAGTGATTTTCCTGCCTCAGCCTCCTGAGTAGCTGGAATTACAGGCACCTGCTACTCGGCCCACTAATTTTTGTATTTTTATTACAGATGGGGTTTCACCATGTTGGCCAGGCTGGTCTCAAACTCAGGTGCCGAGATTAGATTCACATAGATTTCCTAGGAAAATGCATCAGGGAAGACTGTGGTCAGATCACTTCCCAGCATCCTCCTGGCAGAAAAACAGACGCTTTTGGGCCAGGGTCCTGGAGAATCTCCTCCCAGCACTGGTCTTGCTGTCTGCCCCAAGGCGTGGGACCCCAGATTCCTGATGTTACAAGCACCAGGTGCCCTGTCCGAGGAGCTGCCCTAGCAGGCAGGGTTACATTTCATCCTAAAAATTCACAACCGCAAGGGGAGGGGAGCAGGTCCTGCTCTATCTGGAACCCGAGGACACTCCTCTGGAGAGCCTGCAGTCTGCAGAGGACAGGGGATCCAGGGCCCCCCGGGCCTACCTGAGGGGACTCCCAGAGCCACCTGGGTCCACAGGGGAAACAATGACAGGCCAGAGGGCAGCTGGGGGTGCAGTGCCCAGGCGCAGGGGTGCAGGCTGGAGGGGTGCTGTGAGGACCTGTGCTCAGGCAGCAGGCAGCAGACCCAGCATTGTCCTTCATCTGGGGCTTTGCTACCTGGTGAGGCCACCCCCGTCCTGATGCAGAAGACCTCCTTCTCAGCCACCTCTGCCCCAGGACAGCCCCGGGATGTCCCATGGTGCCCAGCTTAGCCTGACCGGTCCCGAGCTTGGCGCTGGCCCCCTCTGCCCCAGCCTGCACTCCACCGGTGCCTCACCTGGCAGCCCTCCCATTCCCACCCTCCCCTTGCTGGCACTGTCCATCAGTCCTGACCTCCTGTATCCTACTGTGGCTGCACAGATGGGCATCCCAACCCTGGTCACATGTCACAGACCCACTTCTCCAGGCCCCTCCCCACCTCCACTCAGGGGCCCCAGCCCTTCTAGGATCCCAGCCCTGAGCCTGTGACATATTGCTTACCCACTGCTGGGCCCTAGGCTGCAGGGACAGTCCTTATCCTCAACCTACCAGCCGGGAGGTTTTCTGCAGATCTGGCTTCTCCAGTGGCCGCGGTACCCACCCACAGAGGCTTTTGCTGAGGACTGGGCAGGGCAGGTAGACAGGGAGGAGCAAGAAGGAAGGAATGGACACCATGTGGGCACGAGAGTTTATTGTCTCCAAGAGGGTGAAGGTCGTGGTCTTAATGCACAGGTTGGGGCACCCACAGTGTTACCCTTCCTGGGTTTCCCTTGGGCAGAGGGGGCTGGAAATGGGAAGGCAGAGTGGGGGCCCCAGCTGTGGCCACACTCAGGCTCTCTTGCCCTCAAAAAGTCCTGGACAGACAGCATTCAGGGTAAGGGGCCTCACACAAGGAATCATTGCCCACTGGGGGCACCGTCCTTCCCCATCACCCACACCAGAGACATCGTCCTTCCGCATCACCCACACCGGGGCACCGCCCTTCCCCATCACCCACACCGGGGGCACCATCCTTCCCCATCACCCACACCAGGGGCACCG
>PVKV010026703.1:0-27565 GCA_004027835.1 Alouatta palliata
GTACCACATTTTCCCTGTCCAGTCTATCATCGATGGGCATTTGGGTTGGTTCCAGGTCTTTGCTATTGTAAACTGTGCTGCAATGAACATTCGTGTGCATGTGTCCTTATAGTAGAATGATTTATAGTCCTTTGGATATATACCCAGTAATGGGATTGCTGGGTCAAATGGAATTTCTATTTCTAGGTCCTTGAGGAATGGCCACACTGTCTTCCACAATGGTTGAACTGATTTACACTCCCACCAACAGTGTAAAAGCGTTCCTATTTCTCCACATCCTCTCCAGCATCTGTTGTCTCCAGATTTTTTAATGATTGCCATTCTAACTGGCGTGAGATGGTATCTCAATATAGTTTTGATTTGCATTTCTCTAATGACCAGTGATGATGAGCATTTTTTCATATGTTTGTTGATTTCATGTATGTCTTCTTTTGTAAAGTGTCTGTTCATATCCTTCGCTCACTTTTGAATGGGCTTGTTTGTTTTTTTCTTGTAGATCTGTTTCAGTTCTTTGTAGATTCTGGATATCAGCCCTTTGTCAGATGGGTAGACTGAAAAAATTTTTTGGTGAGGAAGAATTTTTAGCTAAATGTATTAAACAGTGGGATGCAACCCATTGTTGGCTGGTCAGAAATTGCATGTTAAAAAACAAAACAAACAAAAAATAAAGAAAATAATATGGTTTGGTTTTTTGTCTCCTCCAAATCTCAGGTTGAAATGTAATCCCCAGTGTGGAAGGTGGGGCCTGGTGGGAATCACAGGGGCAGATCCCTCATGAATGGCTTAGTGCCATCCCCTTGGTGATCAGTGAATTTTTTTTCTGGTAGTTCACATGAGATCTGGTTTCTTAAGAGTGTGGCACCCCCTGCTCCACCTTGCTCCCACTCTCACCATATGGTATGCTGGCTCCCTTTTGCTTTCTGCCATGATTGTAAGCCTCCTGAGACCCTCACCAGGAGCTAAGCAGATGTTAGTGCCATGCCTGTACAGCCTGCAGAACCATGAGCCAAATCAAACCTCTTTTCTGTATACATTACTCAGTCTCAAGTATTTATAGAAATACAAGAATAGGCTAACACAGAAAATTGGTACCAGGAGTGGGCTGCTATAAGATATCTGATGATGTGGAAGCAGCTCTGGAACTGGGTAATAGGGATAGACTGGAAGAGTTTGAAGGGTTCAGAAGAAGATAAGAAGATGAGGGAAAGTTTGTAATTTCTTAGAGACTGTTTAAATGGTTGTCACCAAAATGCTGACAGAAGTATGGACAGTGATGGCCAGGCTAACAGGTCTCAGATGGAAATGAGGAACTTATTGAGAGTTGGTATAAAGGTCACCCTTGCTACTCCCTGGCAAATAACTTGGCTGCATTAAGTCCACATCCTAGGCTTTTTGCAAGTTTGAATTTCAGAGTAACAACCTAGGGTATCTGACTGAAAAATTTCTAAGCAGCAAAGCATTCAAGAATTAGCAGGCTGCTTCTAACAGCCCAAGATCAGACACAGGAGCAAAAGGATGATTTAAAGTTGGAACTGATATTTGAAAGATAAGAAAAGCATAAAAGTTTGGAAAATTTGCAGCCTGGCCCTGTGGTAAAGAAAGAATCTAGGCAGTCTGTAGAGCAACCACTTGCTAGAGAGATTAGCATTACCGAAAGGGAGCGAAGTGCTAATGTCCAAGAGAATGGAAAAAAGGCCTTGAAGGCATTTCAGAAATCTCTGCAGCAGCCTCTCCCATCATAGGCCCAGAGGCCCAGGAGGAAAGAATGATTTCAGGGACCAGGCCTGGGGCACTGTTGTAGCTCGCTGCATCTTCCTGGCTACTTCAGCGGCAACCACAGCTCAAAGGGCTCCAGATATCACTTGGGCTGCTGCTCTGGAGAGTGTAAGCTGCCATAAGCCTTGGCAGCTTCCATGTGGTGTTAAACTTGTGGGTGCACAGCACGCAAGCATAAAGACGGCTTGGCAATTTCTCCATAGATTTCAGAGGATGTATGAGAAAGTCTAGGTTCCCAGGCAGATGCCTGCTGCAGTAGCTGAGCTCTAACAGAGAACCTCTACTAGGGCATTGTGGAGTGGCAATGTGGGGATGGAACCCCTACCCAGAGTCCCCACCAGGGAACTGCCTGGTGGAGCTGTGGGAAGGGGGCTGCCACCTTCCAGACTCCAGAATGGTAGAGCCATGGCCAGCTTGCATCCTGAGCCTGGAAAAGCAACAGGTATTCAAGTCCAACTCATAAGAGCAGCCACAAGGACTGCACTCTGTGAAGCTACAGAGGCAGAGCTGCCCAAGGTCTTGGGAGCTCACCCCATGTACCAGTGTGCCCAGGATGTGGAATATGGAGTTGAGGATTATTTTGGATCTTTAAGATTTAATGTCTACCCTGCTGGGTTTTAAAATTGTGTGGGGCCTGTTACCCCTTTCTTTTGGCCAACTTCTCCCTTTGGAATGGCAATGTTCACCAAATTCCATACACCATTGTATTTGGGAAGTAAATAACTTGCTTTTGATATCATCAGCTCATAGGTGGAAGAAATTCATGCTCAGATGAGACTTTAGATTTAGGACTTTTGGGTTAATGTTGGAATAAGTTAAGACTTTGTGGGACTATTGGGAAGAGATAATTGTATTTTACAATGTGAAAAGGACATGAGATTTCAGGATCCAGGGGCAGTTTGATATGGTTTTCCCTCTAAATGTCACATTGAAATATAATCCTCGATGTCAGACACAGGACCTGGTGGGAGGTATTTGAATAACAGGGTTAGATTCTTCATGAGTGGCTTAGCATCATTCCCTTGGTTATAAGTGAATTCTTGCTCTGGTAGTTCATGAAAGATCTGGTTGTTTAAAAGCATGTGGTACCTACCACCAACCCCACCCTCATCTTGCTCCCACTCTTGCCATGTGATACGCTGGCTCTCCTTTGCCTTCTGCCATAATCGTAAGTTTCCTGCGGCCCTCATCAGGTGCTGAGCAGATGTTGGTGCCATGTCTGTACAACCTGCAGAACTGTGAGCCAAATTAAACCTCTTTTCTTTATAAATTACCCAGACTCAGGAATTTCTTTATAGCAATGCAAGAACAGGCTAATAAAAGAAGGGATTAGGAAATATCTTAGTTCAATATAGGTAGTAAAGGTAAGTACTCTTTGTGAAATGTATGGTTCAATTATATGCAAGTGTGTACAAAGTTACAAGGTAAAAATACATTTCTCACTGTTGTGTTAAAGGTTTTTAAAGGTTCCTTATCTAAAGCCTAAATGGAGTTATGCTAAAATTTTTTGGATGGGTAATTTATGGGGGAATTGTTTTTTGATGGGAGAAATGATTGATTATCTATTATAAAAGGTGGGAAGAACAGAGGAAGAGTGAGGATAGGTGTTGGTCTGTAGGCTTGGTGTCTCTAGCATTTGAAAATTGAGAGTGTTTCCTGTGAGGTGGGAGCAAGGTGAGGAAAGGGGCTGTTCATGAGTTTGGAGAGAGCAGAAAATGTTTGGGGTAGTTTCTATGAAGAAATGAAGAAGGGAATGACTTGAGAAACACAGATGGATTGCGAGTTACTGTTGTGAGCCTGACTGAGATTGGTGTTCATGAATTTATAGCAGTGTCAATTTGTCTGGTTGGGCGATTTTCTCCAGCAATGCTCACCCAAGCAGAAGTGGCCCAATCAGATTGTTCTTGCTTCAATGTATGTATCTAGATCAGTAAACTGAGGCAGCTCTGCTGATTAAGCTGTTGTTGAGCTGGAAACCGAGGCTTCACAAACCCAACTTTAAATTTCTTTCACCTCTTTCCGCTCAGAAGCTCAGCGTATGTAAAATTTTGTCTCAGTTATCTTAATGTCATCTCTGGCACTGGAGCTTGGTGAAAGTTATTATTTAACCGTGTTAATCCCAAAGATACTGTGTGAGGTTCTCAAGGTCACCTGCATCAGGGCAAAGCTAGTCACAGGGCAGGGCTTATCCTTATCATAAACAAGATTAAGTTAACTTTAGGCTCAATTCTCTCTAAGGAGAACACCGAGGATGCAGGCTAGAAACACACACACACACATTTCAAAAGGAGTACAAAGGGTAAATGGACAATACTGGCTGCATATTTCCTAAGCACATGCATGTCCTCCTAGATTCATATTTTATATAATCCAATATAAAAACCATAAACTGTGCCCAAGTTGTTTTTTATTAAAACAATTTTTTTTGAGAGATGGGGGTCTCACTATCTCTAGGCTGCAGTGCAGTGGTGCAACCATAGCTCACTGTAGTCCTGAGCTCCTGGGCTAGAAGTGATCCTCCCACCTCAGCTTCCCACGTAGCTGGGACTATAGGTGTGTACCATCATGCCTTGCTAATTATTTTTATCTTTTTTTAGAGATGTGGGCTCAGGGTGGCAGGTGTCTCACTATGTTGCTCACTCTGGTCTTAGGCACCTGGCTTGTACTCAAGTTTTTGTGTTTCTTTTTTTCTGTCCAGTTCCCACCTCTTGGACAGGTAGGATTTGAGCACTGGTGTTCTGAGACAAATTAGCAGGGCATTTAACAGAGCTAGCTCTCTCTCATTCCTAAGACACTTTGGGTCTTCCATAATACCTTCTCCAGGTTTCCACCTCTAGCTCTGACCATCCTTTGGCTGTCATTTGAAAGCTTTCCTCTTCTACCTAACTTCTACCTTTTGAAACATGAACAGATCTATTTCAGGGTCAACTTCTCATTTGCTGGTTCTCTTTAGGGCACTTCATCCCCACATAACTCCTAAATATATGCCTACAGAAAGGATATTTCTTCTGAACTCCAGACCTGTGTATCCAATGGTCTTTGAAATGTCTCCACCTAGCTCAAGTATTGATGGAGTGATGGAGCATCTGCTGTGTGCCTGTCACTGCTCTAGCTTTGTGATCAGTGACCACCAAGATGGATGAGCAAGTCCTTAGCCCCTGTGAAGTTTATATTCTAAGAGGTGATGAAAAAAAAGAAGGAATGGCATAGGGGTGGGCTGCTTTAACAAGGTGGCAGGAATGGTCTGTCTGAGGAGGTGGCCTTTGGACTGTGGCCTGATGATAAGGAACCATCATTCTAAGGAGAGGTCACTGCAGGGGGAAAGAATTACAAGTGCAAAGGCCCTGGGTGGGAATGAGTTTGGTGCATGTGAGGGACAGAAGGGAGGCCAGCATGGTAGATAGAAGCAGGGTGATAGATGGAGCAAGGAACACAAGATGAACTGAAGAGGATGACGAGGTCTTTTAAAAATCATGACAGACAGTTTGGATTTTATAACAGCAACTTAAACAAAACATGTCCACAATTGAACCTTTTGTCTTCTTCCCAAAACTTGGTTCTCAGGGGCCAAGGTTTCCCAAACTTGGTTCTCTGGGACCTGGAATGTTCCCTGGCATTCACAAATGACTCAGCCCTTCCATCACCCAGGTATGGGCTGCCCCAGGTGCTCTTTTCACTCCCCATTCTTGCTTCCTTTATGCTACTGCCTCCAAAATAAATACTAGTAGCCCAAATCCTCCTACCACACTCCAGACTTGATGCAAAACTGTCTGATGTACATCTCTCCTGGAGATCCCACTGGCACCTCAAATGCACGTCCAAAATGGAACTCTTTATCTGTTTTCCTAAGCCTCCTTCATTCCTTATCTCCATGAATGACAACACACAGGTGCCTAAGCAAACTATATCAACTCCTTCTCCCTGGCTCTCATATTCAATCAGTAACTAACTTCTGCTGATTCTATCTCTTCCGTATCTCTTGTACTTGTCACATCCTCATCACATCCCTATTAAGTGGAGGCCTTCTTCCTACTGCCATAGTTTACCTGGTCTCCTACTTTAAATTTCACTCCTTTTGAATCCATCCTCCATATTGGCTCCAGGGTCAGTTTTGAAAATCACAAATTCGTCTGCTGTTACTTCCTTGCTTGGGACTCCTTAACGACTCCCCGCTACACAGAAGATAAAGTCTAGACTCCTCACAGAGTCACAAAAGACTCTCAGCGACCAAAGGCCCTTGCCAATCTCTTGTATTTTTATTTTTGTACTCTCCCCACCTTCCTCCATTGCATCCTACACTCCAGTCAGGTTAAACTACTTGCAGCTCTCCAGATGTTCAAGGCTATTCCATGTTTGTATTTTTGCCCCAGTGATTTTCTTTTTCTAGAACGTTCTCTCCCCCCCAGCCCCCTTTTCCTTCCTAGCTGCAGTCATAGAGTCTACATGACAGGCTCACTGCACTCAGGGCCTCAGCTACTCTTGGCTGTAACCACACTAGCTCAAGGGCTGTAGAATAAAATCCTGCTGCCAATAGACCCTGGGTGGCCAAGCATCTTTCAAACCAAATGCTCTCTCACTCCAGTTATGTTGGCTTTGTTTATATAGTAGCAGCCATATAACACTACTACTACTAACTATAACAAAAACAGGAAAACAATACTAAGAATTTGCTATATGATTGGTACAATAATGAAACAGACATATACAGGTCTTCCCTCAGGGAGTTTATAGTCTAGTAAGGGTGCCAGATAATCAACAAATAAAATAATCATTACTTATTATGGCAGATCGTACTAATTGTTCACAATCATTTGTTCTCTCCTTGCCCTTGCTGTATCTCTTTAGGTGGTGCTCTCTTCCCTAGTCCCGTTGACTTAGGGCTTAATCTTGCAGTTTACTTTAGCTGACAGAATTGTGAGTGGACATGACATAGGCATTTCCAAGCAGAGGCTTTAAAGGTACTTGGGTAGTTTGGCTCTGTTCCCTGAAGCTTTTGCCTTCTGCCATGAGAACAACATGCTCATGAGAACAACCTGGTCCTTCAGCCTATGTCCCAGAATGAGATGGTATGTGGAGCCCAGGAGAGCCCTGCAGAGCTATAACTGACTTACAGCCCTCTTGAAACATGAATGAGAAATAAATATTTATTGTTGCAAGTCATTGAGAGTTTTGGGCTGTTGATGCCACAGCAAAAGTTGACTAATACACTTACAAAAACAGGGTATGAAGGAAATAAAAAGTGAAATACTGCTCTTCTGGATAAGGTGGTTAGAGATGGCCTCTCTGGGAATGTGACAGTTAAGGAATGATGAGATGGAACCAGTCTTGTGAGGGACATTCCAACATGGTGAACTGTGAGTCGAAAGGCATTGAGGCAGGCAAGAGTTTTGATGGAAAAGCAGCATGGAGTGAGGGAGAGAGGTGGGAAGGAGTTAATCATACAGAGCTTGAGTTTCAGGTCAGTGACAAGTTAAAAACACACACACACACACAAAGAAAACACTATATATAGCCTCATAGATCTTTGGCTCAGAGATCCCTCTAGGCATTCAAACCACTCACTGAGGCCCAATCCCTTTCTTGGCATGGAGTCTCTGGCATGTTAGGGTGCCCACATAATATATTGCCCAAACTAGGACACTTCTGAGAATGAAAGGGGGCACTACGAACAATTACCTAAAACAAAAGATATAAACTGGGATTGTCCCAAGCGAATAGGGATATACTGTCACCCTACTCATCCCTACTCATGATAGCAGCTACTCATGAAAGTAGCTTTTCCTTCAAGTTCCTCATTCACAACTCAATCCCCTCTGGAACTGGAACCCTAAACTGAAGTTTATTGGTAGGGGTCTGACAACTGCTAAGTTCTTGCTCTCGATGGCTGGACCCTATTACCTGTACCCCATAGAGGTTGGCTAGGTTCTTGGTATAAATTACATGACTGTTTATCAGCATAACCTCTGGAAATTACGCACTGTCTAGAATTACCCTGTGGACATGACTGATTCTTGCCACATCTCTGGAATAATGCAATGCTCCCACCTAACCATTCCAGGTGCTTACCCCGGCCTTTAGACCCTCTTCATTGACATGTTTAGAGGTCTTTCCCAAGGCCAGGCTCTGCACTGGAATTTTCATGCATTCCCAGTGGCTGGCTGAGGAACTCATGTCCCCAGCTCACAGGAAAGATTCTGATACCATTTGGAACAAAGCACAAAAAAGGCCCCCTGCCCTGTGCTACTGGGAAGTAGCTGAGCCCACACTTCTGGGGCTCAGCTTTTACCTTGAAAACAGACCATAAGTTTTTTGGAAAATATATGTAGCCAGACCAAGCCACCATGCCACAGTTGGAGCAAATATGAATCCTTCTAAAAATTAGGGGTTTGCATATATTTTTCACTTATTAGCTGCATACAATTGGGAGGCGGGGAGAGGGCAGCTACTTTGCATCATTGAGTCTTTCCCCTCATATATAAAAATGAGATTAATAACTTCTACATTGCAGCTTTGTTGTGAAGACTCAACAGGATGAAGTTTGTGAAGGCTTGGTGCACAGCACCGCGCTGGGCTCAGGGAAGGTATACATTCAATTTTGGCTGATTTGACACAAGAGGCACATCCCCACTCTGCTGCTGATGGCTATCTCCACGTGTGCTTCTGCTTGACGCATCTCCTAGTCTCAACCAGCCTACCAAGGCAGCAAAAGAGGTGTCTCCCCACTCCTCCCTAGCACATCCTCAATCCAGAAAGACCCCAGACCAAAAGGTTTGCTCTTTGGTCCTCAGTCCCTCCACTCCTCAAGCAATGAACAGGTAATTCCAAGTCCAGAATGTTCCGACAAAACTCCCCATTTGCAGGAATGAGTGACTGCTCGGCTGCCAAGTGTGACTTGGTAAGCCACCTTCTGTGGGCAGATCACCTTAGAAAGGAGAGACACTGTCAGCTGCATAGAGGTACCTGGTACTGAACAGCTCTTCACTTGAGTGTTGGATATTCTGTCAGTCTTGAGTCTCACTGTGAGATTCTGAGGAACTGTGACATGCCCTGATAACCCAGTCTTTCCATGTCCCAAGCAAAGCCTACTCAAAAGTACTTCTGCCTCCTGTGAGATCCCACAGCTGCCTTCACCCAGCCCCCAGGATCCTGTGAGTGACATTCGTAGGGTCCTATCCTTGCTACATGGGCAGATCCCAGCTGGCCTCTATGCCCAGCTGAGGTTAGCTTCAGCTGCTCTTATTAACCCGGTATTATCTAGGAAAAAAGTATCTTGGCATGATGTGATCCAAGAGCTCAAGCCTTCCTATTAGCCCAGAGGAACCCAAGAAAGGGTGTGGACCACATCTTCAACAACTCAGGAGGTATTCTGAGGACTACAGGCCCATGTTCCTGGGTCTTTGAGGCACTTGGAGCCTGTCCTCTTCACCTGAGTCCTTGAGCTCTGTTAGAGAACTCCATCATGCATTCTAAGCCTTTTCATCAGAGCATCCTCACTCAAGGAGTCTAGAACTGCCATGGTGCAGTCATGCCTCAGACCACCACCCACTGTCGACTGGAAAAGAATACCTGCTGGCTGTTCTTCACGAACACAAGAAAGTACATTTGGATTTTTCTCCAGGGGAAACATGATAATCCAACGGAGTTTACAGGTAGCCTAGGAGAGCTCCCTGCAAGACCTTGGGGGGGTCTGATCTGAGTTCCAGAGCAAGATGAGAGTTGATCAGGTAGCCTAGGGCCAGGAGACTTTTCTCTGAACCCACCTCCCTTGAGTCCTCCAAAAGATTGCTCCTGTACATAAGCCCTAGAGGAAGGGCCAATCAATACAGGAGGGGTAACCCAAGGTTCTCTTAGAAAGCCAAGTCCTAGAAAAGGTATGTAGTACCTTCTTCAAGGACCACAGAGTCTGAGGACACCCATATCAATGAGGGCTGACAGTAATGCATGTACGTGCAAGTAAGATGACAAATTTACCAACGGGCTCAAAGAACAGGGTAGGGGTATTGGTAGAACTTCAAGCTCCAGTTTTTGAGTTAGCAGCTGTGAAAACAGACCCTGGTTGGGTAAACTCTGAGTCAGGCATGGCAGAGCACATTGGAGAATGCACACACACCGTGTTGCGCATTTTACCGAGAAAACAGAGCATGTTGGCTTGATTCCAAAGGTGAAAGCTGAAGTGACGATAACAAAGATACCCCATTCTCCTATGAGTAGAGGTCACAGCCCAGGATTAGCCTCCTAAAGCTTGGCCAGTTTTCCCAGTCCTTATTCTATCCAGGTAGCTGTGGTCCTAATATACCTTGGACCAGGACTCTTAGCTGTAGAAATAAGGCCTTTGATCTGGGCCTTTAAACTGTGTTCACAGTTTGGTTTTGGACAGATTCCTGCATTGGATTGGACTGAAATTACTGAAATTTTGCCTGTGCTACAATCTTCTAAGAAGACTTCTGAAAATCTGCCAGTTGGAATAATTTTTCTTCCTCTACATTCTGGTGGCACTTTGTGACCACATCTATAATTATAATAATTCAGAGACTGCTTTAAAGTAAAAGTACGTGCTTGTCTTACTCACTAGACTATGAGCTCTGGAGGGCAAGAACCACGTTTGAATCATCTGCATCACCTGTCCAGTGCTGAGGGCAATGCCCATTACATAGTACCCACTCCCTTCCACATTTTGCTGCATTTAAATTAAATGTAAAACATCAAGTTGTAATGTCAGAGTACTGGACCATGCATCTCATTCCTTGATGGGATATCAGCATGGAGGTCAACATCCCATGGACCCTGGGAGACTACAATCATCCTAACAGCTGAGTTACGGCAGCTCAGCCTGGCCAACTTCACAGCAACAACGTATGAACACAACATATCACCACATGCATCACAACCCCTGGATCTTGGCATGACACAAGTATTAGCTAGGAAAAAAATATCTTGGCATGATGTAATCCAAGAGCTCAAGCCTTCCCATTAGTCCAGAGGAATTCAAGAAAGGAATTCAAGACAGGAATTCAAGGGACCAAACCTCACAGAAATGACACAAAACTTCCCCCAAGCAACTGGCATACAGTATGTGTTCCATACTAGTTGTTTAGAAATATGACCTGATGTCTAGATCATCTAGGAGTTTTTTAGAATTACAATTCCTAGGCCCTATCTTGGATCTACTGAATTGGAATTTTGGGGGACAAGGCCAGGAATTCTATATTTTAAAAGGCCCATGGCCCTGTGGTTAGCTAGGTTTGGATCTCCTTTAGACTAGGCAGGGCTACCAAAGACACTTCATTCTCTTATAAAGTACCTGAAGTACCTGCCTATTTAGATGTAAAGGAAACAAGTGATGTATGTGACTCACACTGGCCTGGTAGGGAAAGTGTTGACTACTTCCTCGGATATCCTGATAGGAAAGGCTGGGGGCCTCCTTTGTGAGCCATCCCTTCAGTCTGCCTGATCTCACCCTGGCCAGGTACACTGACCATCTGTATCCCATGGGCTCGGTTCTTACAGCCAGATTCTGAGCCAAGCCGAGCTAAGCATGATGGTACATTGGGAAGTTCCAGCCCCACAAACTGGTGGGATGAGGTATCTGTGGCTGCACAGAGCCAGCAACTGGTGGGCTTGTGAGAAGCCCAGCACACCTACAGGCCCACTGAGTTTTTGGATCTCCCTCTCCTGCTAACCCTTCTTCAATATGTATGCCCCAGCCTAGGGACTGGGCTTCTGCTCTGGTTCATGGTTTCCTCTCTAGCCTCTGCTGTGAGACCGAAGACTCCTTTTGGAGACTGAAGCTTCTGGCTGGGACAGGGATATACCCTGCAGGGGTAGATCCTATTCCCTTGGGTGAGGACCTGATTCAATCTGGAATCTTCCTTCCCCCATAAAGTATCTGCCTATTTGAAAACAAAGGTAAAAAGCAATGATGCAATCTATACTGGCCTTGTAGGACAAGAATTGACTCCGCCTCTTTGTACATTCTAAGAGGCAATACCAGAAGCCTCTTTTGTGAGCCATTCCTTCATCCAGGGTCAGTTCTTTCAGCCCTGGACTCCCTCAGCTCTGGTGTGCCCTTCCCAGGCTGCCCTATAGCCCTGGAATGCTTCATAGCTATGACTATAGTGCCTGACTTTCCACTTGAGGTGACATCCCCTTCGGATCACTGGTAGTACTCTGCAGGGCAGGCATCCCCTGCTCTGCCCACCACTAGCAAAGGGAGACCACAGGTCTTTAGTGTCCAGGTTCTTGAGGACTGGATAACAGAGGGAGGGTGCCCTGGGACTCCCTAAGTTCCCTGCTTGTTTTCTGGGGCCATCTGTAGGTCAATGAAACCTTGAAGGAAGCCCAGAGAAATGAGGAGAATGTTACATTAAGCAGAGGAAGCTCACACTGATCGCGGTCCCTGGCCTGATCACAAACATTTCCCAGGAATATTATCCCCCATGCTGAGGCTGATGCATTTAATCCTTTGCTGATCCCAACTCTGGCTCTGATCATTTGAAAAAGGCAATTTCCAAGGACGCTAGCTATTGTGATCATATTTTCTGGGCCAAGGGAAATGATGTTGGAAATTACATTTGTTATGGAAAGTCTGGGATTGTATGTTTACAGGGAATACTAAGGTTTCAGCCATGGAGGGGAGGGAAAATAGAGCATGCTCCACCTGTGCACGTGGCATTGAGGTCAGGGTGGGAGAAGAAGTGAAAAAAGTACCTGCCTATTAAAGAACAAAGGTAGCAAGCAATGTATGTGAAGCAATGTATGTGACCTATATGAAGAAAACCATGGAGCTGTTATATTTAGAAAAACGAAAGTGGCCGAACAAAAAGAGATATGCCATGTATCTGGATATGAAGGCTGCGTATTATAAAAATGCCTATTTTCTTCAAGTTAATTTATATTTTAACAGGAGTGCACATATAAAATCCCAATAGGATTTTTTTTTTACTCTGACAAAGTGATTCTAAAATTAATCTTGAACAACAAACAGATGAGAATAACAATGAATATTCTGAAAGAGAAAATAATTAAGGGAGGAAGGAGTTGTTTCTAGCTCTGCCAGATATTAGAACACATTATAAAACAACAATTAAAATTATTCAATACCAGTGCTAAGATAGAAATAGAACAGCAGAACAAAGTGGTGACTCAAGAAACAGACTTAACTACATTTGAGGATTCAGTATGTAATAAAACAACTCATTTCCCTCAAATCAAAAGAGAAATGAATTACTTAATAAATTGTGTTGGAAAACTGCATAATAGTTTGGACAATATTATACATTCATCTAAATAAACTCCAGATGGATTAACAAATTATATTTAAAAAAATCAAATTACTGACAACCAAAAATAGAATGAAATGTTTCTCAGATCCATGGCAGAATAACTTTGTCAGCTTTGAAAAGAAATCACAAATATTGAGAGATTTGTCTATATAGAAATGTAAAACAACTATACAATGAATAATAGAAAACAAAAAGGGAAAATGGGATCGGGAAAATACATATATCAAATATCACAAAGAATTCCTATACACGATATAGACAGAATGCCTTCAAATTGGGAAGGAAAATACCAACATCCCAGTAGCCACAAGTCAGTACCAGTAGTTGCTATACAGGGACTGGAAACAGCAAATGCTCCATGTCCCTTCTAGGCAGGGCTGGACCCAGGTCAGCTGAAGAAAGGCCAAGACTAAAGTCCCCATCCAGTGTCCTGTGATGGCAGTCTTGGCAGTTCTCCAGACACCTCTTTTACCACTTTTACCCCAACAGGGATATGTACCTGGTCCATGGCTACCCAGCAGTCTGTTTCCAGACTGTGCTCCTATAAACCCACCTTCCCTCTTCACTCACATCCATTTGGCAGCAGCCAATCCCTACAGGAACCACTGCAAACCCAAGCACCCAGACCGGCAGTGTGGGCGCGCATGTATGCATGGGTATTTATGTGTGCATCAATGTATCTACGGAACGTGTTCATTTTGCATAGGCCCAAACCCTGTGGCTTCTCCCAGAACCCACTGCTGCTTCTTGGATGTCTCATTTTCCAGCAGGGCCTCTCATCTTTCGGGCCCAGCCATTCTAACAGAGATGATGTCAAGTCTATGCCCCATGAGAAGAGGGGCTGTTGCTCTTCTGTTCAGCACCCACTATGATGCCTGCCACATTGCAGGCACTCAATAAATATGTGTTAAATAAAAGAATGAACTTAAATCTATTTATATTACCAATGTTTTCTCATTGAAAAACTAAATTATAAGCCATAAAAGCCCACTTCATTTATACAACGGTGTCTAACTCCACATCAAGAGAACTCCTTGAGGACATGAACTGCCAGTTCATCTCTGAATTC
Source organism: Alouatta palliata (assembly GCA_004027835.1). NCBI lineage: Eukaryota > Metazoa > Chordata > Mammalia > Primates > Atelidae > Alouatta > Alouatta palliata. The sequence continues at coordinate 14,128 of PVKV010026703.1, forward strand.
ACAGCACTTAACATTGGGCACTTTACAGTAGTCAACAAAGGTGTGCTACAGAAATATATTAAATTAGCAAATTTTAAAAGGCCACACAAATATTTGAAGTTCAGTGATGCTAACAAGCAATATATATACGACCTACATGAAGGAAACCACAAAGCTGCTATCTTTACAAAAGTGAAAGTAGATAAACACGAAAGAGAGACATGCCATGTTTCTGCATGGAAAGACCACACATTTTATGAATCTTGCTCTTAATCTTACAGCTTTTGCTACTGGTATTATGAATTGACACAATAGTTTGAGGAGAACCATACAACAGTATGCATCAAGAGTTATAAAAATATTCATGCCCTGATCTGATGTCACTCCTAGAAATTTATCCTAAGGAAATAATTCAAGAGAAGAGAAAGAAAGCCATAGGCCTGAAGATGTTCATTATAGCCTTACATAAAATAATTGAATATAAGTGGTTGAATAAGTCATGATTTATTCATTTGACAGAAGAACTCATAGATTTTAAGAATGGTAACTATGAAATACATGTAGCAACATGGTAAGATTCAAAACAGAGTATGGACTTAAAAACACAGAATGTAACATGGTATGTTCACTGTGATGAAGACCACATAACATATGTGTATAGATGGGTAAGAATAAAAAAAGAGTGGCCAAATTTGAAATCAGTTTGGCTTAAGGGAGAGATAATATGAATATTTTCTTTATTTAAGCTTGTAGATTTATTTAAATCATTAAATTAGCTTAAACTTTAAAAATACAAGAACACACCAAAACTCTACGTCAAGTATTGGCCCTTGAACTCAGATACATCTAGAGATAGAGTTATAGCACATTCTATAGGGCATGACACCATGAGATTGTCCCTTTAACCTGAGCAGGATCATCCCCAAAGGTCCTTCAGTTTAGAATTTGACCGGGAACAGTTATACCCTCTTATGCAGCTGACTTTGTACACAGTAGGTACTCAATAAATCAAGATGGATAAATAAATGGATGGGTAGAAGGAACAAGAAAAAGTGAAGATTAGGAAGAAGTTCCAAGCCCAGTATATTGTATGCTGGGGGTATACAATATTGATAGAGTTCAATAAGGGTCACGAATCTATCCTGAGATTTGTCTAACTCTTGTCAACCTTTGTTACTTCATGGGGGTAACTCAGCCAGCAACTGGCTTCTGTACTCTGGCCTAGCATTTTTGTGCTAAGGCTTCCTTGTTCTTACATTTTGCAGATGATCCCTAAGCTTCTAGAAATGTAGTGCAATGGAGAGAGTGCAGGGCTTGGGTGCAAATTACTGCTCTGTCAATTAATAGCTAAAATTCCGGCTATTATTTAATGGTTTTATGGCCATCATGTTAGGTATATTTCTTGAACTTTGCTTTAATCTATAAATTGAAAGAATATTCCATAACATAGTAGGGAGGATTCATATTTTTCCAATGAACATTTAATAAAATTGGCATTCTCCTCTAACCCATGCCTTCCCACTGTCATAATGCTACAGACTTTAATCATAGCCTCACTTAAAACACAAATCCATAGGCTTCTTCATATTTGGAATTTGACAAAACTAGGTTATCTTAGAGTAGTGGTTCTTAATCTGTGATGGTTTTTTTCCCCAGGGAACATTTGGCAATGCCTAGAGCTATTTTTGGCTGTCACAACTGGTGTGTGGGGCAGTTGCTACTGGCATGTAGTGGGTAGAAGACAGAGACGTGTTAAATATCCTGCAATACACAAGACTGCCCCACACAGAAAGAATTATCTAGGCCAAAATATCAATCGTGCTGAAGCTGAGAAACTCTACTCTAGAGTAATGGTCCATGGGAGAGACCAGCTTCTTGCAGATCCCATTACCCAATTCATTCCGTGTGTGTGTGCGTGTCACCAGAGCAGAAGGTGGGAGAAGTAGGGACGAAGTCAGGGGAAAGGACAGAAAGATACTAGCAGAGGGCCATTTCCCACAGCATCTCTGTGTAGAAAATCCTACTTCCCCTTCCAACTCTCCAAAAGCCCAAGTCCTGTATCTTCTGGGACATTTTCTCTCAGCACCCAAGGATCTAATTCTCCCTCCCTTGACCTCTCAGGATTAGATTGCTGATTTGTAACTTAAATCATATACATCCAAGAAATCCCTGGCTTCCCATTTCACACATATACTATATACATTAAGAACTGAGCAATTAGGATTCACATATTCTTAAGGTGGTTTACAAAACGGCGAAGGAAAGTGTGCATTCATGCGTCCCTGGCATATCTCTGGTGAAGGCTGTTTTGAAACTTCTTTTGAAAGTGGCTGCTAATGGACTGATAATTGGTTTCCTGGCTTCCTTATGAAGTGTGAAGCACTCTGTCAGCCTGTCAACAAAGCATCAAGTATTGTGCAAACCACCATCAGAGTTATTTGTATCTCTCCTCCTGTTGTATCTCTTGTGGTGGTGGAAGAATAACTGGACAAGGTTTATGGGAAAGGCTCTCTATTCTTTGATAAGGAAGGAGGTGAAATGGGCAAAGCTTCTGGAAGGTAAAGAATATGTGCAACCTAGCCAACCCTTTCCCACCATGACAGCCAGGGTGAGCAAATTTCCTAGGCAGAGACCGAACAACTCTGCATTCAATGTGTGGTGCTCAGCACAGGAAAGACACGCGCTCAGTAGCTTGAATGGATGGAAAGTGGTATTACCTCCCATTGATTTTGAGCAGGGGTCCCTGGTGATGAATTAACTAGGGACTAGAGAGTAAGAACAATGAAGCTGGTTCCACTTTTTCTTTCAAAACATTTTTCACTGTGAGATAAATCATCTTCTTACAAACCTAAATTTAAAAAAGACTATCTATTGAGCATCTACCTCTGTGAGGGCAGCTCAAAAGCCAACAAAATGATTCTGAAGTCTCTGCTTGTTACAGAAAATGTTTTGGAACATGAAGGAAGGGTGTATTTGAGTATTCTTGGCAGGGTAATTCCCTAGCAAAGAGTTGTTTTGAAGAAAATATTTCAAGAACAATACAATGCTTTGTACCTCTTCAGACAACTGCTCAAAGAAATTTGAGCCGTCGAAATAATATCCCCAATCCCTTTCTAGCTCCCAGTAAGGAAAGGGCAGTATTGTTTGCCAAGTATTGTATTAATATTTATTGTGACTAATGTATTGTAAAATTTAGGGCACTTAATGACTTGTGAGAGGAGCTTTTGTATGTACATTTATGAGCACTTTATAAAACATAGAGACCAACCTTACTATTTTATATTTTTATAGATGTTTATAGGTGTTGTCCCTTTTCTATCGATAACATCATAATACATTTGATCTAGAGTTAAGAGCAGAACACCAAAGTTTGACACTGTCCGTCAACCAAAGTATGACTTGCTCTATAATAATCCACTTTCAAAGTAGCTTCCGGTATTTATTGTGGGAGATGTGGGGACTATTCACATCACAGCGATCTTTTTCTATAAATACGATCATAGAGGGTTAGAATTTTTAGAGCCAGAATGGAGTGCTACCCTATTGGATAGGTCAGTAAATGAAAATCTAAAGAGGAGATGCCCTGGCTTTAGTCACAAAGCTGAGCTAGAACTAAGAAACTCCAGATTTTGAAACCAAAGTCATCTCAGTGTACCAGGCTGTTCTTAACACCATACTGTCTCTACCGATTGGACTATGAGCTCCCTGAGGGCAAATCCCAATACCTATAAAAGTTGACCTGCTGGGTACTCAGTAGAGAGTGGGCAGATGGAAGTCCCTCACCTTGTTGAAATGCAAATGTGACCTTGCTATATGCTGCAAAGGCATGGGGCTGGTTGGCTCCCTCTGGCTTCCTCCATGGAAGCCAGCATCCCTGAGACTCAAGCTGTGTCCTGTTATTCTCCAATGTCCAGAAACATCTGAGTGATGAAAGTGCCTGGGGATGTCATCCTGCTCTATCCCAGAATTGTCTAGAAGAAGAAATGCTGTGTCATCTCCCCAGAGTACCTGCTTCACAGCTCTCATCCGTAAGCCTGAGTCCCCTATCCTTGTTTTAAACCACAGGGAGCACTGACACATACTTGCTGGGACAACTCTATCCTCTTTTCTTCTCAGCTGTTTGCAAGCAGTGCCCAGCTCATTGGAGGCTGCCAGCCCTGCTCACGGACACCAAGGGCCTGCTGGGCAGCACTTCAAGGTCTTCTGCCCTTGCTGAGGGTTTTACAAAGATGTTCTAAACCTGCTCCTAAGAGCCAAAGGCCAAGTACACTCTTGGAGGAGTTGAGCATCAGCCCCTCAGGTGGCATTCTGCTACCTGCCTCTTTCAGCTTGGGGAGTAGGGAAACTGTCCTAAGAGGCTGGCTGGTCCTGCTTCCCATGTCAATCCTCCTATCTCTTTGTTGCTGAAGCTAGATCCTCCTCCATTTCTCTCTGCCTTGTTTTATCTATATGGATTTCAGAGATTAAGTCCCCATGGCACCTGGGGCTCCCACTGTGTGTACCTTTATATTCTTAGGCCCTGCCTCTGCAGAGCCCTGTCCTGTGCACCCGTCCCTGGGGTTGGTCTCTGCAATGGGCAGAGTCTTTGTGTTTGCCTGCCCTGAGCTGCTCCTGCTCCCCCAGGTCTTCGTGGCTCCCAGCATGCTACATGACTAATGCTGTTGGGCTCTATATTCTAACCACAGTGGGGAACAGAGATGGGCAGATATCATGCAATTTAATTTTTTTCAATAAGGGTGATTTGTTCCATGTGTATTTAAGGGTGATTTGATCTTTAAACCTCTCAAGACTTTTTACATAAATAAACTCAGAAGTCATCAAAATGCTTTGTCAGACAAAGTGATTTTTTTTTCATTTTAAAAGTATCATCACTATGGTACATCCCAACTCATCAACTCATACACCAAACTCTCAGTCATCACAGAGACCCTGACAGTCTCCCAGGCTATTCCTCCCGCAGCCCTGAGGGATCACTGATCTCTGGCGTGCAAAACTCAAGGCCCCAAGTACCCCACTGAGGCGGGTGAAGGATCTGAGGGTCAGGCTGCCTGCCTTTCCCTGAGAGAAGCACATGGAGAGAGTTGGAGAAGGTGGAGTGACAAGGGATGGGAGAAGAGGTGACAGCCCAGAGAAGCTGGAACCTTTGAGTTTCTAACAGAGATCATGCCTGTGCCTCCCTTGGCTGCACACAGCCCCTCATCCTCGCCAATCCCACCGAGACTGAAGACTTAAGATATCATTTGTGATGCAAAGTATGGTCAGGCCATCCAGGAGGAAGGATGAAAGGCTTCTTTGTTATCTCCACAGAACAGACGGCTCAACTCCAACCCCTTCCCCAAAAGATCAACAGTCCAAAGATAGCTTGATCCCTCATCCCTCCCTAAATCCAATACGAGATGAAGCAATTTTAGGAAACTGTTTATATACTGGCAAGGCCAGTTTCCCACAGCACTGGAGGCTGGTGGTGTCCACAATCTTACAAACTTGCCGGTCCCTTCCACCCTGCTTGATTGTCAGTGGTGACAGTGAGGGTGAGCAGGAGATGTCTGGGTCTGAGCCTGGTGGGCTAAGCCCCAGTGGTCTCTCCTTGCTCTTAAGCATCACCAAGCAGGGTAAGACGGTGTTGAAGAACATCCCCAAATGTCAAGAGCACTCATTCTCAGTGCTACAGTCGACATTGCTGCCAGAAATGAGGACCCGACCAGCAATGCTCCAAGGAGTAGAATAAACCAAGCAGAGTGCAGCTGCTGTTACAACCTGCAAGGTTCCCAGGGACGGGGCCCCTGGACTAGCTAGGAAATGGGCCCTTGCCTCTTGGTGAAGACCCTGGCATGGCCTCCTCCCTGCTCACTTACACACGCAGCCTGGTTTCTTAGCCGACCATTGGTTATTCTTTTGGCATGTGATTGCCTTCTGCCCCACCAGCTCGAAGGCGGGCTGGCACTCAAACTTGAGTGTGTCACCGTGGCGAAACCGGGAGCCTTCCCTCTGGCCATACGCAGGTATGCCAGGGTCACCGCAACTGCCCTGCTCGATCTCTGAAAGACAGGAAGATGAGAAAACAGAGACAAAAGGTGACTTTATACCTCTTTTGGAGCTGAAGGTTCACATGACATGCTCTGCTGCCCTTCTACCATAAATCAGTGCTCAGAGTGACACAGGTAGGACTCAATGTTCTTATAAGAAATGAGATTCATGAGAAATCCTGCAATGTCCTGTTTCATTGCAGCATCCTAGGATGGATGGGCTTCCAGCTATCAAGTGCCTGAGACTCTGTGTCTGCATGAAGTGTTCTAGATGCTTGGATGTTTTCACTTGGAGAAGGTGTGTCTACATTCTTCACAGGTTACCTGTCCCAGGAGCAACAAGTTTCCAGCATTGGAATTCTGTGGAGACTCCCTCACTGAACCTGACCTGACATGACCTGAAATGCTAATGTCACATGACAGATCTCAAGTACAATCCATTTCTGAGCAGCAAAGGCAAGTGTGAGACAACACAGCAGCTGAGGTTTTGCTACCTTTTTCCCAAACCAGAGATAAATGAGAATAAATGTTTACCACCTGCTGATGTGGAAGCACTTTCATGGAGATGTTTCCTTAATTCAATTTGAGATGGTAGCAGGTAAAATGAAACAAATGACTCATTGAGGATGCTTTGAAAGTTCACTTGAGTCAACAGTTGTGAGTCAGAAATGGAGTGGGTTCTCTGAGACAGCTCTGGGTGGGCATGATGGGCCGGCTACCTCACTGGAGAGGCAGTCAGGACCCAGATGCTTCTGGGAAGGAATATGTCCTGGCCAAGCCTCTGGAGTCACCCCCACTTCCACTAATCCTGTGCTTAATGCTGTGAGAGACGGACAAGGAGGAGGGAGTGGTAGTGGGGAGGAGGAAGAAGAGGGAAGGGGAGTAGCTCTGTTTCTAGGGAGAAGGACATCCTGCAGGACAGATAGGAAGTCACAAAGCCAGTGCCAGATGGTGAGGTGAGGACTGTATGAGTCCTGAGATTTGGGAGAGAGGGGCCAGAGTCATCAGGGGAGTTTTTTGGACACCTTCCCAGGATTTTCAGGACGAAGGGACCCTGCCTGTTCTGTAGACATCATCATGGGCTCTCAGGCGCCACAGTCATGAAGTTGGTATGTGTGCTCCTGACAGGGATGATTCTGCAAAGGCTTTCCTACCACACTGTGGGGCTTCTGTGGGCTGGTCAGGGTTGCCCATCAGTTCCAGGCACTGCCTTTTATGAGCGGGCTCTTGACTGTTGCATTCATGTTACCCCAAAATGAAGGATGCCAGCCTTGAGCTCAGAGCGGACAGGACAAGGCATTCTATGGCTGAGATTGTGTGTGTGTGATCTAAGTCAAGCAACAAAGGTCCTCCCCCTTGTGCAGAGGAGTCTGTGTGATCACGTGCCAGGTGTGAAGCATCTCAAGTGTAAGTCAGCCTACTTGCCTTTCACCTCACATGTCCCCTTGGCCTCACCCTGTATAAGTACACCTGCTGAAAACACAGCTGAACCCCTTCTGAAGCTGGCTTTGCTCATGCTCAGGGACGGAGGAGGGGATACACTGAGCCATTCCAGGAACATGGTGCCCTTGCTCCAGGTCCCATAGCCCAGGGCATCTGAAGGAAAGAAGAAGAGGCCCCTGTGACAAGGCAACATGGAGAAGCAAGCAGCAGGACCCACCTGCTCCAGATGCCCCAGACATGCTCTCTGGGATGTGAGAGCCTGGGGAGTGAGGGCTGTCACTGCAGGCATTCTGAGACCTGGCAAAAGTTACACAGCATTTGAAGACTGAGCTGGATCCTTCCTGCTGCCAGGGGGTAGAACCCAGATATAAGATTTCCCAGTGAGGCCCCACCATTGCTGCAGGAGATATGCATGTGGGGTGTGTGTGCCTGTGTTCTGGCCCACAGCAACTAGTCTGAGGCTGTGATTGGCTTAAGAGAACAAGCGTCCTCAGGGGGAGGAAGGAATCTGCCCAGCCCTCCTGTTGTGCAGGCACAGCCCTACACACATGCCTACATCCACCCACCCATCCACTTTCTCCTACTGTCATGCAATCACAGGCACCCACTTAAACACAAGGCAATGAGCACCTACTGTGTGCCAGTTGCTGTGCTAGACCCTTGACAACTGGATATAGTCTCTGCCCTCAAGAAGTGAGCAGACAAGGAAACAGGTGTTTATGATATAGGGGACTGGTGCTATGGATGCATACATATAAAAGAAGCACCTAACTCATACTTGGAGGATCAGTCTGGAAATAGGGTATGGAGCGGGAAGTACTAACCTCATCTACAAAATTTCAGGGGGCACCAAAATCTCAGTTATCATGACAAATAACGTCTTAGTGCAATATGGTTTTTAGAAAAATCACAATTAATGCCATAAATCCAATTCACAATGAAGACCAATACCAACATTTAAAATAAAGCCTGAATCCAACACTATACTCAGATGACTCACCTCACTGGTATCACCAAGTGAGAGCTCGTCTTTGATTCAAATGTTGATATGTTTTAACATGGATATTTTGCATGAATATTAATTTTTTTTAAAAAAATTTGCATTAAGGGTTATTTATCCTAATTTCTGAGTTTTTTCTCCATCACTTACATTTTGTGCCCATGAGTGCCCTGCTCATCTGACACTAGTCCCAGCCCTGGGTGAGGAAAGGCTTCTAGGAGGAGGTGGTGTCCAAGCTGAGGCCTTAAGGCTATGGAGGAGCCAGGAAGGTGAAAGGAACAGCAGGTGAGAAGGGGGGGAAGGGCCTCAGATGGAGGGAAGAACCCTTGCCCAGTCCCAGAGGTAAGACTGCTTGTAGGACTGCGATACAGGAGTGACAAAAGCTACTCAGTAGTTATTGTCACAGCTAACTTTCAGCTCTTTAAATGTCGGGCCTGGGCACTTGGGTGTGCTCTCACTGAGACAAGAATGCAGGAAGAGATGTAGGTCTGAATGGAGGATCATCAGTAGGGCTTGCTGGCTGAGTTTTGAGGTGCTAGTGTGACCACCAAGTAGAAATATCTAGCAGGACGTGGCTACATGGGTCTTAAGTTCAAGAGAGAAGTCTGACCTAGAAATTCAGCTTGCAGATGGTAAAAGAAGCCATGAGGAGGATGAAATGACCCAAGGAGAGTGAGAACAGATGTGGGTCCAGGACAGTTAGGGACTAGGTAGGGACCAGCAGAATGCTAGACTGGGAGAGTGGGGTCACAGGAGCTTAGAAAAGAATGAGTTTCAAGAAGGAGATCAACAGTCTCAAATGCTTCAGGAAGTTTACATAGGATTGAAAAACAGGTTAGCAAAAGGAGGTCACACTGATACTGGTAGAACTGTGTGTATTGACAGGGCCAACACCCAACAGGAGAAGACGAAGATGAGAGCTCTCTATCCAGAGAAATTAGGTAGCAGCTCATGAGGCATATGGCCTGGGTGGGAGTGGTTAAAGTCATTAAATGCAGGAGAAACTTGACCATATTGAAATGCTAGAGAAGAACAAAGGGGTAGGGGGAAAGATGTAATGAATGGTTAGCTGGAGATTTGGAGGAGAAATGGGGAACATCCCCTTACAGGGGCTTCAGAGAAGGAGGGAGGCATGGGACTAAGAGCACGGCGGAGGCCCAGCCTTAGAGACCAAGAGGGATTTGGGATTCTCCTTCCCTCAAGACCGCAGTAAAGAGGGAAGAAATGGTGGCAGTGAGTTTTCAGGTAGGATGGCAGGAGACTGAGGCAGATCCTATGATGACACAGGCTCTATTTTCTAAGTGGAGGAAGTCACAGTCTTTGCTGAAGGTGAGGGACATGTCATGGGAAAAGGACTTGTTGTGACAAGGATGTCTGAAGCTGTCACTCTGGAGAAAAGGAAATCAGGCCTAGATGGACTGCCATTCACCTCTAGGGCCTGCCGAGGGTGCAGATGACTCATTTGTAGGGACACCACCAGGAGGGCTGTATGACTTGTCCCAGCAGCCCTAGGCCACTTGGTTCCTGTAGAAGTAGAGAAAGGGGTAGGAGGATTGACTGAGTGAGGGGAGATTGGGCTTGGAGAAATGGAAGACAATGGGGCAAGGAGCTGAAGATGTTAAAAGAATGGCCAAAGTTATCCTAGGGGCTTAGGATGAAGGAAAGAGGTAAAGGAAACAGAAGGTGATGGGGGAAACAGGGGTTTGGAAGGGATGATGGGAAGGAGTAGAGGGAGTGTTATGTGAAAAAGCTGAAGTATGTGGAGTTGAGATTTCAGAGGTGCTTGAGGATGAGGTCCAGCTGCAGCCAGGGTGAAGTGCACCGAAAAGAAGCGAGAAGGTCAAGGCCTGAGAGACAAAGTGATGGCAAGTAGGGAGGAGGAGACCAGTGACTGATGAGGAGGGGTAGAAAGTGTCAGAGCTGGAGACAGCATAAGGTCAAAGGGTAAACCCCTTCCTGGGTTTACACATGGGTGGAATGACATTGGCAAGTGAGCATACGAGCTCCTCTCAAGGAGAAGTTCATTGGGTGTGGGGAAGTGAGCTGCTAGCACTACAGAGGGCTACAAAGTTGTAGTGACCTCATGGGAGCTCAGGTTTTCAAGGAAGCATTTGGCAAAGAGTTCCAAGGCATAGGGGGATGTGTTGCCCAGAGAACCAATATTGGGTGGAAGGGAGAAGAAGAACAGAGCAGGGTAGGGTGAGAGTTTGGGAGCTCCTTCCGGGAAGGCAGAGGGGGCTGCTGGCTGGCTTCTGTCCCTTTGATACTTCCTGTCCTGGCCTAAGCCTTCTCTCCAAGCTCAGAGTCAACTCCTGCTGGGAACACAGGGACCAAGGCCCTTGTCTTCCTGCAAAGGGCTCCCTGCATTCTGTTGCCCTGCCTGAAAGGTGTTTGACCTTGGCACTTCTTGTCAGGTGCTGACCAAGTCTGATGTCAGGACCCAGAATTGCAAATAGATAAATGGATTTTGACTTGTGGAAAAATCACACATGCAATTTCCTGTTATCTGGTTTAATATAATTCTGTTTTATGAGTGTTTCTCCTGTCTCTCTCCTTTTGCCTACCAAAAGCAAACTGGGAAACACGAGATGATTGCTTTTAAGATGCCTCAGAAGTCCATCATGACTGAGCTCTGCCAGTCAGCATATATGCTTTCCCCTTTCTCGGCTGTTTTATTCCCATCAACTGTGATCAAACTCACTCTTCTCCCCAGGTTTTTCCATTTCTAATACCAAATTGGAATCGTCTTTTACGACAATGTCTGTGCAGAAGAGACTGCATCATGTGCTTCTATAAATTCACTGACTATTTGAGGTGCTCCAAGAGGGGAGGCACTACTTGGAGGAAGACGAGGATTTCCTGCCTTTCGTAAGAGGCTGGGGGGCTTCACTGGCTCCTTCACTAGCTCACTGTTACTCTATCGTGAGCTTCCCCTCCTCTTCCTTTGGCATGACTAATGCCTCACATTAACAGACTTTGGCTTAAAATGTTACCTCCTCCAAGACACTTTCCTTGACCACACATCTTAGATCTTAGATATTTCTCTTTTCCTTTTCTTTCTTTGCACCCCATTTTTTTTCTTTTTTCCTTTGAGACAGGGTCTTGCTCTGTTGCCCAGACTGGAGTGCAGTGGTGCCATCACAGCTCCCTGCAGCCTCAAACTCCTGGGCTCAAGCCATCCTCCCATCCTGGCATCTCATTCTTCCTTTTATAGCAATGATGCCCCTTATAACTACACATCTGTTCATTCAACAGGCATTTCATTGGTTACTATTCTAGACATTGAGGGTATCACAGCGAATAAAAAGATGAAAATTTGTCGTTCTGGAGCTCTGGTTGGGCATTGAGGACAAGCTGATTCATCACCCAGCCCCGCTCACTTCCACCCCCTGGAATGTAAGCCCCATCAAGGCAGGCATCCATCCTGTGTTTTTGATCATTGTGTACCTGGCACTTAGCACAGTCCCTGGAACACAGAGAATACTCTGTTTAACGTATGAACTTAGCTAATATTTTACATGGAAACCGTGCCGAATGCCACACTAAACACTAAAGGTATAGAGTTGCCTTCCCCACGGCCTCTGCCCCTGGAGAACTCGTAGTCAGGTAGGTATGAACATAATTCCAATACAAATGACGGAGGCAATGGAGAGGATGCAGACCTGACCACATGACTTGGGTGACAGCAGAAGGGGCAGCTCAGGCCTCTGGCTGGGAGCACTGGACAGGCTTCTTAGAGGTTGTTCAAATCTGAGAGTCAGCCTGTATTCTGCCCTGTCCTTCTCCCTCAGCTCTCCTTAGCCCCTCCTGTTGACTCCTCCTCCCACACACCCAGAAGAGCCCTTTGCTCTCTACCCCGTCTCTCCCTGCCTGAGTTCAGCCCTTGCAACTCCTTATCTGGATGCCAGTAGCAGCCTAAGCTTTCCCTGGCTCTTCCCTCTATATCGTACCCACAAAGCAGCACAAGCTCACTCAGAAATAAGAATCTGATGATTACCATCCCCTGCTCATTGATCCTTTCACAGCTTCCCCACACCCACAGACTAAAATCCTAACTCCTCAGCATGGTGGGACCCTCTACCCCTCCCACCCCAGCCTGCTCTTTGGCCATCAGCGACCTTGAGATTTACATGGAACAGCACTGAGCGATCTGTAGGGAGGTAGGATAGGTCAGTGGCTGGAGCTCTGGCATCATAAAGCCCAGGATCTGAATCCTGGCTCTGATACTAATGAGCAGACCTTGGGCATGTGACTTATTTTCTCTGAGCCTTGGCTTTGTCATCTGTAAAATGGAAATGATAATAACAAAAGTTGTCGTGAGGATTAAGTGAGCTTCTGTACATGAGATAATTATCAAAATGACCAGCATGCAGTGTGTAACCAGTGACTAGCCCCATTTCCTCAGTGTTATTGTCACTGCTGTTTGCAGAGCCCAGCCGCTCCTCACACAGCTCTAAAGTGGCACCTGCCATCCTCTCTTCCTGAAATGAGCACCCCTTGCTTGTCTGCCAGACAAAGAATCATCTTTCAGCGTCAGTGCAAGTGTGTTCCCCTCTGGGACCTTCTTTCGAATTGCCCAGGCAGCCTTAGGAGGTCTTTCTCTCTCACTCCCAGCCCCCTAGGACATTTCTGTTGTTATAGCAACGGGTGCTGCAGTTTTGGGTGTGTGTTTCCAATTGCTAATTGGTAAGTTTCTTGAGGACCGAGCCAATGCTTTTTAAAATGTCTATATCCCAGGTTTTCTAGTGAAGTACAAGGCACAGAGGCGGTATTCAATAAATCTTCGAGGAATGATGACGGGAGGATGGAGGAGAGGAAGGAAAGGAGCAGGAAAGGAGAAATGGAGGACAAGAGTGTAGAGTCTGAAGAACAGCTAGAAGCTCACTGTGGTGGGACGCTCAGTGTGGTGGGAGGCTCAGAAGGAGGCTCAGTGGGAGGCTCAGTGTGGTGGGACGCTCAGTGTGGTGGGAGGTTCAGTGTGGTGGGATGC
>PVKV010026704.1:0-27563 GCA_004027835.1 Alouatta palliata
CCCAGCTGGACCACCCTCTCCCCTCGCTCTCCCTGCACCCCGGCAGCTTCACCTGCCCTCTCCCCTCGCTCTCCCTGCACCCCAGCCCCCGGCAGCTGCTCACCAGCCTCATGTCCTCACCCAGGCCTGCCCTGCTTGGGGACTACCCTGGTGCCCCCAGTTGTGCCTGCAGCTGATGGAAATTCCCAGCAGCCCAGGGCAGAACCACCTTTCTGCTCTTCTGCCAGCTCTGAACTTTGGCCCTGGGACTGTCACTCACATCTTACTCCCTCAGTTCCCAGTCCAGCCCCAGCGCCTGCCCCTCAAATGCAAACCCAGTGAGGGCCAGAGCCTCCCTGGTGTCCTCACCTTCCCATCCATAGACTCAGCTCTCCCTTTAGTCGGGATTGATTCACCTGTTTGGGGAATAAAGATGTGAAAGAATGACCATCTTTAACAATCCCTCCGACTGACTTCAGAATGGCATTCCCTTTTACCCCCGCTGTCCACCTGGGAATGCTCCTGACAGTGGCAGCTGTATCAGCAGGGGAGGCCCTAGCCGGCCTGAGTGAACGTGCGTGGGAGCCTAGGCTCCAGTTTTGCTATTTTAAGTCACAGACAGACTTTTAAGTACCTGACTGACACACCATCCAACCAGGGACCCCGGGGAAGGGAGAGTCCACACCGCTGACTGGAGAGTTCCCGAGGCCTGAAAGGAACACGTCCACACTGGCAAACCCTAGGAAGAGGGGCCTACGAAGAGATTCATTGCATATTATTTATTTATTTTTGAGACAGAGTCTTGCTCTGTCGCCAGGCTGGAGTGCAGTGGTGTGTTCTAGGCTCACTGCAACCTCCGCCTCTTCGGTTCAAGTGATTCTCCTGCCTCAGCCTCCTGAGTGGCTGGGACTACAGGCGCCCACCATGCCTGGCTCATTTTTGTATTTTTAGTAGAGATGGGGTTTCGCCATGTTGACCAGGATGGTCTTGATTTCTTGATCTTGTGATCCACCCGACTCGGCCTCCCAAAGTGCTGGGATTATAAGTGTGAGCCACTGCACCTGGCCTATTTATTTATTTTTGAGGCAGAGTCTTGCTCTGTTGCCCAGGCTGGAGTGCAGTGGTGCAGTCTCAGCTCACTGCAACTGCTACCTCCCGGGCTCAGGTGATCCTCCCACCTCAGCCTCCTGAGTAGCTGGGACCACAGGCACATGCCACCACACCTGGCTATTTTTAATATTTTCTTATAGAGATAGGGTTTCGCCATGTTGCCCAGGCAGGTCTAACTCCTGACCTCAAGTGATCTGCCCACCTCGGCCTCCCAAAGTGCTGGATTACAGGTGTGAGCCACCACACCTGGCTTTCATTATATATTAATTTTTTAATTAATATTTCTCCTGTTTCTCCTGAGAGGCAGAGGGAACACATAGTTTTATTTTTTTAAATACATTAGAAACCAGGCGTGGTGGCTCACACCTGTAATCCCAGCACTTTGGGAGGCTGAGGTGGGTGGATCATGAGGTCAGGAGATCGAGACCATCCTGGCCAACATGGTGAAACTCCATCTCAAAAAAAAAAAAAAAAAAATTAGACACAAAGTATATTTAGAAAGCATATGCTTTTATTATTTATGAATTAAATAAAACAATGACTCAATGAAACAAAAAGTGAAAGATGAATAAAAAAGGTCACAGACTGAGAGGAGAGAATCAGCCCGAGGCAGATGGGAGGGGACTAGATCATGTAGAGAAACCACCGTGGGAGAGTTAATATCTGTACTCAAAACAGTAAAAGAGTAAATAACAAAAAACACTGCATGAAACTGAATAAGTAATGTGGAAGACAACTAAAATTCCTTGAGAACAGAAGGGAAAGAACAGAGAGACTAAACTGGTGTGAATGCTTCCTCAGTGTTTGGGGAATGGCTCATATTACACCAACGTGCCTGCCCTTCATCATTACACACTCAAGATGAAGTAGAAAAGGCAACTGTCTTAAAGACTGGTGAATGGCCGGGTGCAGTGCTCACGCCTATAATCCCAGCACTTTGGGAGGCCAAGGTGGGAAGATCACCTGAGGTCAGGAGTTCTAGACCAGCCTGGCCAATATGGCAAAACTCTGTCTCTACTAAAAATACAAAAATTAGCTGAGCGTGGTGGTGCATGCCATAATCCCAGCTACTAGGGAGGCTGAGGCATGAGAATCACTTGAACCTGGGAGGTGAACGTTGCAGTGAGCTGAGATCGCGCCATTGCACTCCAGCCTGGGCGACAGAGTGAGACTCACTCTCAAAAAAACAAAAACAAAACAACAAACAAACAAAAACACAAAAAACAAGCGACTGGTGAACAGTCAGAGGCAGGCAGCATCGGAGGGGATCCGACCCTTTAAAGGGGAAGTAGATGAGGAACGATCCCCATTCAGCTGACTTTCCACTGGAGGGAGCTTCCCCGTTTACAGGAACGTGAGGGAGAGGGTGCAGCTGACTGCAGCTCCCGGGCTGGGCTGAGGAGACAGAAGTCCAAGCTTAAGGTTGCTAGAGGCTGGGAATCAGGAAGGGTGTTACAGGAAGAACAAATCCACAGATTAGTGACTGAGTCCTTAAAAGTCACACATAGGCTGAGACCTTAAACACTGGAGTAAAAGGAAACAGCTGGAAGGCTGAAAGATGGAAGCATGGGGTCACAGAGTTTGGAGTTCAAGTTGGCCCAGCTAGAGCTCCTGGATAAACACCTTGCTCCCCATTACAACTCCATAAGAACTGTGCTTAGGAGCAAGGACCATCTCCTAGGACTAAGAGCTGTGCCCTAGGAATAGGGCTAAACTGAAAGAGACCCAGATAATCAAGCCTGAAAAGAATCCTCCTCAGGATCAAGTTGATCCACCAATAATTTAACCACCTGCTGAAACAAAACTTAACATTCTCCTCAGAAAGACCACAGAATCCAAAGTCTCTATAGCGTATCATACACAATGTACAGTGTACAATAAAAACTACCAGAGAGCATAACATGGCCCACAATCAAAGAAACAAACCAGTCATCAGAAGCAGACCCACAGAGACCCTTATGTTGAAATCAGGAGATAAATATTTTAAATTAACCATGATAAAAATGTTACATAACTTACATTGGAAAATGAATATAGTGGAAAACAGGTGGGGAACATCAGGAGAGACATGGAAACCCTAAAACAGAACCAAATGAAAGTCTTGAAACTGAAGACAAACAAATGCAACCAAATATCTGAAGTGAAACAGTCATTAATGAAACAGTCATTGAATGGGCTCAACAGAAGATGGAAACTACAGAGGAAAAGATCGATAAACTGGAAGAGAAGTCAATAGAAACAATCCACACTGAAGAACAGAGAAAACGGTTTTTTGAAAAAGTCTCAGTGACTGGTAGGATGATATTAAGCTGTCTGAGGAAGGAGAAGAAAGGGAAAAAGGGGGTAAAAAAAAAAAAAAACTAAAGAAACAAGTAGCCACATGTTGTAAAATTTGGCTAAAAACATCAACTCTGAATTCCGAGAAACAAACCTTCAGTGCAATAAATATGAAGAAAACTACACTTATGCATGTAATAGTCAAACCACTGAAAAAGTAAAACAAAATCTTTAAAGCATTCAGGAAGAAAAAGCCATAGCACACGGAGGAAACAGATGATAAAATGTTAAGTATAAATGCAGTCATATCAAAATTTAGATTACATGTCACTGGACTAAACACTCCAGTTAAAAGACAGACTTTTAGACTGAATCCATGAGCAAGACCCGAATATATGCTGCTTACAAGAGACATGTCATGGCTATAGACACAGATAAGGTAAAAGTGAAAGGATGGAAAAAAGTTTGCCATGCGAGCAGTCATGATAACAAAGCCAGAGTGGTTACAGTGACATCAGGCAAAGCAGACTTCCAGACAAGGAATACTGCTGGCGATAAAAAGGACATCTTATGATGGGAATGCCAGTTCGTTGAGAAAGCAGAATATTCATGTACATGCATCTAATAACACAGCTTCGAAGTGTGCAAGGTAAAAGTAGACAAAACGTAAGGGTGAAGCAGACACGGATTTTAACACCGTTTTCTCGGTAATTGACAAAGCAGATAAACAAAAACTCAGGAAGGCTATTAGAAGTTCTGAAACCACTGTCAACCAGCTTGAGTGAAGTGACATTTATGGAACCCTATTCAATGACTGTAGAATACACCATTCTTCAAAAGTCTACGTGGATTGTTCACCAAGATGGAACAGTGCTGGGCTATAAAGCAAGTCTCGGTCAACTTCTAAGGATTGAAATAATCAATGTATGTTCTCTCACTAAAATATAAATTAATTAAAGACCAGTAGCAATAAGATATTAAGAAAAACCTCAAATATGTGAAAATCAAGTAGCACAATGCATTCCAGACGACCTATGGGTCAAAGTAGCGACATAAGAATTACAACTAACTTCTCATAGAAACAAGGGTGGCTAGAAGATGCCAAAAAGGCATCTTCACAGTGTTGAAAGAAAAAAGAAAGCCTGTCAATCAACACTGAAATTTAGATCTACAGGAAGGAATGCAGGGCACCACAAATGATAAATATGAGCGTAAATATAAGTAAAATGTTCTTTTTTTTTTAACTTTCTTTAAGGGACTGTTTAAAGCAAAAAATTAATTGTGGAAGTTTATGACACATGGAGTAGTTAACTACATAACACTAAATAACACCAACAATGGAGAAAAAATAGAATTAGACTGCCCAAAGATTCATATATATATATATATATGGAGAGATAGAGAGAGAGAGAGAGAGAGAGAGAGAGAGAGAGGGCACCTCACTCTGCAACCCAGGCTGGAGGGCAGTGGTGTGATCTCAGCTCACTGCAACCTCTGCCTCCCAGGTTCCAGTGATTCTTCTGCCTCAGCTTCCCAAGTAGCTGGGTTTACAGGTGTGGGGCACCACACCTGGCTAATTTTTGTATTTTTAATAGAGATGAAGTTTTGACATGCTGACCAGGCTGGTCTCAAACTCCTGAACTCAGGTGATTCACCTGCCTTCGCCTCCCAAAGTGCTGGGATTACAGGTGTGAGCTGCCATGCCTGGCTGGGTTCTTATATTTTCTATGAGGTGATATAATATTAATTCAAGATAGACTGATAAGAATGCATACTATAACTTTCAGAGAAACTAGTAAAAATATAACGATATCTAGATAAAAAGCTCAGTGAGACAGGGCCCCTCCATCATGCCATGACCATGGAGGGGATGGCAGCAGCTGCTAGGCTCCCAGCCCCTCCCAGCCGGGAAGGCATTGGCGAAGGCTCCACCCTGCCCGGCAGGCATGGGCAGAACCCGTGGGGTGTTAAGAGAGGGCCAGCGGGGAATGAGCACCTCCACCCTGCCAGCTGCCCTTTCCCTTGATGAGTCTGTGCCAGAGGAAGTGGACGTGAAAGGGTTAAACAAGACCCAGAGTCTCGCAGCAATTTCCCAAACGGCCAGATTTCAATAGCAAATCAGTCATCACCCCCAGACCCAGGAAGATCTCAAACTGAATTCAACAGGACAGAGGCTGGCCCTGAGGCAAAGAGGCATTAGAAGGATCTGGAAAGCGTTTATGGGAAGCCCATAAAGTGCTTCACTCATGAACAGATTGAAACAAATTTAAAAATAGAAAGTCTCAACAGATAATAGAAAAATCCCAGCACAGAAAGAGAACACATAAGGAAGAACCAGATGGAAATGGTAGAAGTAAAAATTACGATAGCCGAAAGGGTAAAAAACAAAAACAAGACTTCAGTGAATGGGCTCAATACAGAATCAAGGGAGAGTCCAGGGAGAGGAGGAGACAGTGAGGAGGGAAGTGCAAAAATAGACCTTCGCAGACCCATCAGCGAAGAGAACACAGGCTGAATGGGGCGGGGGGATCATGCCCAGAGCCTCAGAAACCTTGCAGCTAGAACAGGAGACCCAGCACTCCAGCTCGGGGTCGTGGGAGGAGAGAAAGAGGGCGGGGCTGGGAAAGAACTCAAAGACATATGGTTGGAAACCCCCCAAATTTGCCAAAACACCCACAGATTCAAGAAGCTGGATGAACCCCTAACAGGATAAACCCTGGGAAATCCACAATAAGACATCTTGTAGTCAGACTTTTGAAAACTATAAAAACCAAGCTTTGGGCCGGGCGCGGTGGCTCACGCCTGTAATCCCAGCACTTTGGGAGGCCGAGGCGGGTGGATCACGAGGTCAAGAGATCGAGACCATCCTGGTCAACGTGGTGAAACCCCGTCTCTACTAAAAATACAAAAATTAGCTGGGCATGGTGGCGCGTGCCTGTAGTCCCAGCTACTCGGGAGGCTGAGGCAGGAGAACTACTTGAACCCAGGAGGCGGAGGTTGCGGTGAGCCGACATCGCGCCATTGCACTCCAGCCTGGGCAACAAGAGCGAAATTCCATCTCAAAAAGAAAAAAAAAAAACAAAAAACGAAGCTTTGGAAGTAGAAGGAGAGAAACAACATTTTACCCATAAGGGAAAGGCAGTTGGAATGGCAGTGGATTCCTCATCAGAAACTCCAAAGGCCAGAAAGAGCACAACATTTTTCAGACACTGACAGAAAAGAACCGTCAGCCCGGAATGCTATATTCAGTGAAAGTATCCCTAAAGAAGGAAGAGGAAGTTAAGACATTTTCAGATTAAGGAAAAGTAAGAGAAATTTTCACCAGAAGATATACCCAAAAGCTTCAAAAAAGGGGAGGGACAGCGGGGGGTGGGGAGTTGGGGAGGGATAGCATGGGGAGAAATACCAGATATAGGTGATGGGGAGGAAGGCAGCAAATCACACTGCCATGTGTGTACCTATGTAACAATCTTGCATGTTCTTCACATGTACCCCCAAACCTAAAATGCAATAAAAAGTATATATATTTAAAAAAAAATAGGTGAACCAAATCTGATAAAACAGAAAGGGGAAATACACACATTTCTAATTATAGCTGGAGACATCAACACCCCTCTCTAAACAATTAATAGAACAACTAGGCAGAAAATCAACAAGGATATAGAAGAACCTAACACCATCAACCAACAGGATCTAATGAACATTTGTAGAGCACTCCACCCAACCACAGAACACACATTCCTTCCAAATGGCCAAGGAGCACGTTCCAGGACAGGCTGAATCCTGAGCCTGAACACAAACTTTAGCACATTCAACACACTGACATCACACTCCAGTGTACTCTCTGGCCACGGTGACATCAAATTAGAAATGAACAACAGAAAGTTAACAGGAAAATCTCCAAACATTCAGAAACTAAAGATCAGACCTCTAAATAATATGTGGGCCAAGGAGGAAGTCTCAAGGGAAGTCTTAGAAAGCAACAACATTGAACTCAGTGAAAATGAAAATGCAACATATCAAAAGTTGAGGGACGTAGCCAGGCATGGAGACATGCACCTGGAGTCCCAGTTACTCAGGAGGTTGAGGCAGGAGGATCACTTGAGGCCAGGAGTTTGAACCTAGCCTGGGATACATAGCAAGACCCCATCTCTTAAAAAATGTGCATGTGCATGTGCATGTGTGTGTGTGTATACACACACACACACACTTTTTATATAATATATAAAAATATGCATATATATGTATATAACATATATATTATATATAATTGACGAATACAGCTAAAGCAGTTCTGAGGGAAATTTGTAGCAGTAATGGAACACACTAGAAAAGAGGACATGTCAAGTCAGTAATCTATGCCATCCGCTGAAGAAACGAGAAAAAGAAGTGCAGGTTGCACACAGAGCAAGCCGAAGGAAGGAAAGCGTAAGGACTGCAGTGAAATGAAAAGTAGGGAGACAGTGACAGCAAGAAAAAGACCAGTAACACTGAGAAGCCTCTAGCAGGACAACAGGAAACGAGGACAAAGACACAAATGAGCACGGTCAGGACTAAAACAGGAACAATCACTACAGACCCTGCGGACAGCACAAGGGTGACGAGGCTGCGCCACACAACTCTGCACACACAGCTTTGGCACCTTACATGAAATATGCCAATTCCTCAAAAAGCACAAGCGATCACAACTCAGCTAACACAGATAACCAGGCAGCCTGATAAATGGTTGAGAACATTGAATTTACGATTTTAAATCCAAAAGAAGAAATTCCAGGCTCAGATGAGTTCAGTGGTGAATTCTGCCAAAACCTTAAAGAACTAACACAATCATACGTAATTCTTCCAGAATGTAGAAGAGGACGGTGTCAGTATGACCCAGATACTGAAATCATACAGGCAGGACAAAAAAAGCAAATCCAAACTGGAACTACAGACCAACACCCCTCGTGAAGATGGATACAGACTCTTTAACAAAATAACAGCAAAGAGAATTCAGTGCTATATGAAGAGCATTATTCATCCTAACCAAGAGGGATCTATTCCAGAAATGCAAGGTGGCTGCATCAATATTTTAAAAATTAATGCAACCCACCATATTAACAGGCCAAAGAAGAAAAATCACACAAGCATATCAATCGGAGCAGCAAAGACATTTGAAAAGACTCAACATTCATTCTTACAAATTCTCAAAAATAAGACTACAGGGAATTTCCTCAATGAGATAGACCTAACAGCTACAAAACAGGAAAACCAAAAAGCAAAAACCACCACTGCTAACAGTGTACCTAATGGTGAAGGCTGAGTTCTTCCTGTCTGACACGGGGAGCACAGTGAGGGTGTCCTCTCTCATCACTCCTATTCAATGTACTGCTGGGAGTTCTGGCCAGTGCAATAAAGCAAGAAAAGGAAATAAAAGCCAATTCGTTTGGAAGAAATAAAGCCGTCCCTATTTTCAAGTGACATGATTGTCTATATAGAAAATTCCAAAGATACAAAAAAAAAAAAAATTCAAGATTAATGTCTGTGCAGAAAGGTGAAAGGATACAAGATAAACATACAAAAATGAATAGTATTTCTATGTACTAGCAATGACCACAAATTCATTGACATTAAAAATAAACTACCATTTTCAATCACTCAAATACATGAAGTACATAGGCGGAAATCTAACAAGACATGTGGAGGACTTGGGTGCTGAAAACTACAAAACGCTGATGAAAATCTTTCTTTTTTTAAATTCAGAATCCAGTTTTATTCCCACAAACACTTCTGAAAAATATTAGAATTGGCAAATACTTTATCATGATTGGAAAAAAACCATTGATTTTCCTTTTTTTTGCTTATATAATTTTATTATTTTTTATTTAATTTTATTTTTCCATAAGTTATGGGGTGGTATTTGGGTACATGAGTAAGTTCTTCAGTGGACATTTGTGAGATTTTGGTGCACACATCATCCGAGCAATATACACTGCCCCCTATTTGTAGTCTTTTATCCCTCGCCCCCTCCCACCCTTGCCCCCAAGTCTCCAAAGTCCATCATTTCATTCTTATGCCTTTGCGTCCTCATAGCTTAGCTCCCGCTTATCAGTGAGAACATAAAATGCTAGCTTTTCCATTCCTGAGTGACTGCAATAGAATAGTCTCCAGTCTCATCTAGGTCACTGCAAATGCTGTTAATTCATTCCTTTTTATGACTGAGTAGTATTCCATTGTGTGCATATATATGTATATATATATATACACACACCATTGCAGAGCAGGCAAAGCTGTAGCAAAACAGATGTGCAGTGGCTGGGGAGTGGGGGAGGGGGCGAGGTTGGCTGCACAGAGCACAGGGAAACTTGTGGGGTGACTGAACGACTGTATCTGAGTGTGGTGGCAGTTACATGACTGTGTGTACATCAAAGGTCCCAGAACTGCACCCTAACAGGAAGGAATCTTACAGTATGCAAATCACATCTTAATAAAAAATGAAAAATATATGTAAAGTTGACATAGGAAAAAGCGCAGAGAAATTTTGAAAAGCTCAGTTATAGTGTCTTACTCCATGACAGATGCAGAAGGCAAGGTGAGAAGATTTGAATTATGTAATTAATAAGATTGATTTACACATTTATTTCAATCTTTTCCTCTAATACAGATAACACTCCTTCATTTTAGGCAGCCATAGAAGAGTTACAAAAATTAATCTTCTTTTGCATGTATTTTTCATTTTTAAGGTATTCACTCATGTTAGTGTACCATTCTGTCCAATTTCTTGTCTATGGAATCAGCTGGAGGTCTCTCTGCGGCTGTGAGATTAATTTTTGTGGCTATGGTTTCTAACAAAATACAACTGAAAACTGCTAACAAAAGTGTGAAAGACACAAAAGAGCCTCAGTGGCTGGAGGTGGACCCAGCAGGGCTGTGGCCTGTCTCTGCCCCTCTCCCCTCCCCTCCCCAGCCCCTCTCCCCTCCCCTTCCCTGGCCTCTCTCCTCTCCCCTCCCCTGGCCCTTCTCCACTCCCCTCCCCTCCCCTGGCCCCTCCTTAGCTGCACAATGGGCGATGGGACCTTCCTGGGGAATGTCAGCTTGCTCACCCGAGCAGCCAGCTGCAGGACCCCTTCAGAGATGCTACTTTGCATAACGTGTTGTGCTGCTTAGGTTTTCCCTAAGGGATGCTACGTGTTTGAGCTGCCATTAAGGTTCAGAGTGGTGAACCCGTTACACAGTCAGGTACGGTCCCCCGTCATGACCAAGGCCATGCTCGCTCTATGGAGCCCAGCTGTTGCCGCCGTAGCAAAGGACCACACCTTTGTGGCTGAGCACCACACGCTCCCTGCCGCGGGCCTGGAGCTGCGGAGCTCACGGGGCTTCATTCCTTCCGGAGCCTCCAGGGCAGGCTCCACGTCCTGGCCTCTTCCTGCTTGAGGCCGTGTCTCTTCCCTGGTCAACTGTCCTCTACCTGCAGTGCCCAGGCAAACTCCCCACATGACCTTGTCCCTGGAGCGGGCCGGCCCGTCCTCTCCCCGCAGGGCCTCTCCTACTCTGCTTCCCTCTTCTCTGCTGTCTAAGTGACTTCTTTCTCTGACCCTCTTGCCTCTTTCACTAGCGCCCCTGAGAATACTTCAGGCCCACCCAATAACCCAGGACAACCTCCCCACCTCGAGGTCCGGCACTCTGTCCACGGGATCCCTTCCGCCGTGGTTCCAGGTTCCAGGGTCTAGAACGCGGGCATCCTTGGGGCCATTATTCAGACTAAAGCTGTCATATAGTAAACACTGCATTTCCATATGCCAGCAGCAAACTCGTAGAAAAGAGCACCACAAAACCACAAAACTTCTGCTGCCTAGAAATATATGCAACAAAATATACCCGCAACCTCTACAATGAAACTGCAAAGAATTGCAGAAATGCAAAAAGACCATAGTATGTGGAGATGTGAGTAGAAGACAATATTGTTAAAATGTCGTTTTTCCCCAAACTGACCTGTAAATTCAATCCCAATAAAAAATCCAGTTACCTTTTGGGTAGACATTGGCAGGTACATTCTAAAATTTATATGGTCACGGAAAAGACCTGGGTTTTTCCATGGCGATCTTGACAAAGCAGAAAAAACCTTTCCAAGACTTAGAATGAAGCTCTGCTAGCTGAGATGCTGTGACATTGATATGAACTTAGACATTCAGCTTAGTGAGACGAACGGAGGGCAGGAACTAACCTGTCACCTGCACCTGGCACACACACCAAGGAAAACCAACAGTGCTAGGGCGTGTGTGTTCACAGCGCTCTGTGTGTTTGCGTGTGTGTATGCAGGCTGTATGTGCTTGTGTATTTGTGTGTGTGCATGGTTGTGTGTGTTTGCGTGTGTGTGTATGCAGGTTGTGTGTATGGGCTTGTGTGTTTGTGTGTGTGCATGGTTGTGTGTTGCAAGCATGTTTGTATGTGTGTGCTTACATGTGTGTATGTGTTTGTAGGGTTGTGTGTGTTTGCATATGTGTGTACGCAGGTTGTGCTTGTGTGTTTGTATTTGCACAGTTGTGTCTGCTCGGTTGTGTGTGTGTGTTTTCACGGCTGTGTGATTGTGTTTGCATGGTTGTGTGTGTTTGGATGGTTGGGGGTGTGTGTGTGTTTGCACGGCTGCATGTGTGTGTTTGCACGGCTGCATGTGTGTGTTTGCATGGCTGTGTGTGTGATTATGTGTTTGCACAGTTGTGTATGTGTTTTTGCACGGCTGTGTTTGTGTGTGTGTTTGCACGGTTGTGTTTTTGCACAGTTGTGTGTATGTTTGCATGGTTTTCTTTTTGCGTGGTTGTGTGTGACTGTGTGTTTGCACGGTGGTGTGTGTTGGTGCGTGTTTGCATGGTTGTGTGTGTGTTTGCACGGTTGTGTGTTTGCATGGTTGTGTGTGTGTTTGCATGGTTGTGTGTGTGTGTTTGCACGGTTGTGTGTTTGCACGGTTGTGTGTGTTTGCACGGTTGTGTTTTTGCACGGTTGTGTGTGTTTGCATGGTTTGTGTGTGTTTGCACGGTTGTGTGTGTGTGTGTTTGCACAGTTGTTGTTTGCATGGTTGTGTGTGTGTTTGCACAGTTATGTGTGTGTTTGCACCACTGTGTGTGTGTGTGGACTGCTACTGCTGCCATGTCTCAGTTCTGTGGGTTTGTGTGTTGTGGCCATCCACAGTTCCACCCGCAGAGCTGAATGGGCTATCATTGTTTCCTTGGGCGTTTTTCTGCTCGTGGTTTTGCGAGTCCCGGCCGTGCGTGGGGTGTGTGGGGCCTCCCGTGCACAGTTCAGCCTGGCTCGTGCCTCCTCTGCCCTCTCCCAGGACCACGGTCAGGTGCTGGGGGCCTCACTCCTGTGTCCCTGTCCCCCAACTCTGGGACAGGCCCCTGGGGTGCCCTGCGGGGGCTCTGAAATGCAGGCGAGTGGGCCAGGCCTGCCAAGGGGAGGTGAGGCCAGTAGAGCCCTTTGAGGCCGATGGAACTTGGCTGGCCCCGAGGCCCAAACCCACCTGGCCTCGGGTGTGGCTCAGAGCAGTTGCGCACAGGGTTTACTCACCTGTGCATTCTTCATACAGTCCAAGTGTGAGGGTGAGGCTGTGCACACATTGGGGTGTGTCTGCCAGGCGGGGCCCTGGGCAGGGTGGCCCCCGGCACCTCCGGGTTTCCAGCCCCCAAAAGTGGGGTCCCTCGGCCTGCCTGCTCCTGGAGCTGGGTTTGCACAGGCCCTGGGAAGACTCAGCCTCCCCCCGGGGCATTTTGGGGATGCTGGGCCCAGCTCAGCTGCCGTGGCTCAGCTCCCCTCAGCCAGCACTTTGGAGAACATCCCTGGATACATGGCCCGGGTATTTGTATTTTATATGAACCCAGAAGGTTGGACCTGAAGAGGCCCCCCTGGCGAGGGGGCCGGGCTGAGCTCAAGTTCCCCAGGGCCTCCAGCAAGAAAGGCGTCCAATGCCTCTTTATAAGAGGAGTGGGCGTGTCCACAAAAGATCTGAAAAGGCCTCATCAAAATACTAGCGGATATTTTCTCCAGACGAGGGGAGCAATTTTCGCTTTACAGTTTGTTCCAATTTTTTTTTGTAAAAAACATATAAAGTTCACCATCTTTGCCACTGTGGGTGCAGTTCAGCGCTGTTCGCACATCCATGCCGCCCTGCTGCCCTCAGCACCACCAACTCCAGAATGCCTTTGTCCGGCAGAAGCGAAGCTCTGTCTTGTTAAACACCAGCTCCCCCACTCCCCGTGCCCAGCCCCCGCCCAGCCCCCATGGCCACCATCTGCTTTCTGTGTCTGTGGGCTTGGTGGCCCCAGAGGTGCGAACCTGTGCCCCAAGGTTCTGGTTGGTCCGGGTGCCTGGGTGCCACAGCCAGGGCAGCAGGCTCTGGCCAGTCCTGTCTCCCAGAGGCCAACCCGGATGGGGATCCATGGCACAGGCAGCCTGGCTCGGCCCGCCACCCTGGAAGGGCATCGTGTGCTTGGTGGAGTCGGGGAGCCTGGTCAGCAGCATCCCCTGACTCTTCTGGGCCCTCGGGGCAACTGGGGTTGGGGAGGGGCAGGGTCCAGGAAAGTGCCTGGGTGACAGACTGAGGGGGATTTTGGGTCCACAGATCTGCCCCAGAATCTGTGGCTCCCAGCCCCAAATTACCCACAGATGCATGTGTACTTGGGGGCTCTGCTGAAGGTACCTGGGGTCCAGGAGGTGTGAGGGCAATGGGGAGCCAGAGGCATGGGGGCTGATGGGCGGGGGAAGGGGATGAGGAGGCCGGGGTGGGAGGAGGGAGATGAAGAGGCCGGGGCTCCCAGGAGCTGTGCTGGACCCAGGCCCAGGGAGGGCCCCCAGCACGGAGCATCGCCCACCCACCCACCTTCCCACCCAGGAAGATGAAGATGCAGATGAGCAGCTCCATCCCAGGGGAGGCCACAGAGCCGATGGCCACTCCCGGTGGTCAGTGTGGCCCTTGCTGTGGACACGGGTGCAGGGAACTGACCCTTTGGCCAGAACCATGGGCCTTGGGGGCCAGGCTTCAGTAGCTCAGGCCAGGTCTTGGGAGGAATTCTGTTTGTCCAGTGATTCAGAGAAAATAAATAAACGGGGGAAGGCTCCAGATCATGCAGCCCCACCACAAAACCAAATTTACTCTGCCCCCTCCCCACCCAGAAGGCCCAGCAGGGTCTTAGCTCCCTCCCGGCAGGGGCTGCCCAACCTGCTGTGGAGATGGCCCCACGGCTCTCCCTCGGGCCCCTGGTAAAGCCGGGAAGAAATGTAAGACTCCTTCCTCCTATTGTGTAAGTTCCTGGCTTGGTAAAAATCCACCTCGAAGCCTGCGCTTTCTGTCAACAGCCTCCGATAATTCCTGTGTCAGTTTCCCAGCCCCGCCTTGAACGCTGCCCCTTCCAAAGTCAGAGCGTTTCCGCGTTTCCTGGTCCCAGCACTGAGAAGCTCTATTGTCTTTCCGTGAAATCATTCTCCAATTCCCACACGAAGCCTAATCAGGCTTCCCAATTCTGCCACGTCCCCCAGAACACCGGCCACCAGAGGCCCGGCCAGGGGCTGTCCTGGACCACAAGGCCACCTGCCTTGGTGAGACTGAGGGTCGCAGGTGGGAAGCTACCGTCTTTCTGAACTGCCAGGCACGAGAGAGGCTACGTTCAGATGTGTGGAGGTGGCAGAGATGGCAGAACATGGTGGCCCCACCCCATGCTGTGGATGAGGACACAGTAGCCTTGCAGGCCTCCAGTGGCCCCACGTCTCGGAGGAGGGTGGGGCGAGCTGGCACTGAGCTCCCTGCCTGGATGCTGTGGGGATGCATGGCCAGGTTCCCCCTTGGGCAGCAGGGCTCTGAGCAGTGGGCCCTAAATGAGCCATTTTACAGATGGGGGCCTGAGGCACAGGAAGATAATGTGCTGGCCACTGGGCAGGCTCAGGGCCCACAGTAGGCACTGCCAGAGTCCAACACCACCCCCGCCTAGGGCGAAATGTCTGCTCCACGGAGCCCTGGGGTCCCATATAGGCAGGTGTGTGGAGCTGCCCTCCTCTGGCCTCCCCAGGACTGACCTCTGCCTTCCACCTCATGCATCAGGGAGGGTGTGGCCTCCTCAGGTCCCGCCAGCCAGAGCCAGGCTGACCACAGTGGCCCTGCAGGTTATCTCCCTGGGGCTGTGCCGGGAAACTGGGATGGAAGTGACAGGCCAGGGGCGGAGTGCGATCCCAGCCCACGGCCTGTGATGTAGAAACCAGCGGTTCCCACTCCTGCTCACCTGGTCAGTTACCGCCAGGCCAGGGGGTCATGGCTGGGTGGGGACCTCTCCTGACGCCGCTGGAGGACAGACTGGGCTGGGTGCCCGCAACAGTGTGCGCTGGGCTAGGTGGGGCCGAGGAGCCTGGAACGTACACACCTGTGGGGGTGTCCGAGGGGCTCCCAGGCAGTTATGGGGGATCCTAGGGAGTCCTTGGGAGTGGGACCCTCTTCACTTCCTCCTCCAGACGAAGTGGCCCTGGGTCACCCCAGGCTGTTCCCTCAGCTCTGTGGGGCTGAAGCCATCCACAGGGGGCTTTCCTCACCGGATGCGGTGTGGGCCAGGGTTCATCTCACTTGAGTTAGTCACCCAGGAAGAACGGCTATCCCACGAGATTCCTCCTTGGTTCCAGGGGGCCAGAGGTGGGGTCAGCACCTGGCGGCAGGAGACGGCGCTGCCCTGGGATGTGGCTGGGCCTCCATCGGTCCCAACCTCGTTGTCTCCGTGGCAACGCCTGGCTGGGGGCTCCTATCGGGGCGTGACCCCGTCCTTCCTCCAGTGCTCCCAAGTCTGCATTCACGTGTCAGATCCCGGGGAGAGAGGGCACTGGCGGCTGCCCAGGACTGGAGCTGTGGGGCCTCCGGCACCGACGTGCAGAGTGAAGTTTGTGGGGCTGCGGTCCCCGCCGAGCCCACGTGCCATCCCTATGTGCGGCCTGCTTCCGGTACATCCCGTAGAAGCCCTGGCGACCCTCCTCCTGCGAGCACTTTCCAGATGACGGGCGGCTGCTGGTCCCAGGCACACACCTTCCCCAAAGGAGCCTCTCACCTGAGCGTGGAGTTCAACTCAGGAGGGTGGACTCCTCCCCAGTGGGGTCATCGCCCTTCTCGGGGGCTGAGGCAGGGTCTGCTTTAAGGAATGCACCTGCTTTTCAGACCAACGCCCCCTAGGCCCTGCCGCAGCCCTGCTCATGCCACACGTGCAGCCGTGCTCACTAAAATGGTCGGTGCTGCAGGTAGTCCATGCCATCAGGGCTGTGAGATGCAAGCGCTGTCCTCAGCTGCCTCGGGGGTTGGGGGCTCTCAGGGGAGAGTGACCCTGATTTTGAGGCCAAGTCACTGGGCCTACGCCTGTCCTGGCTGCTGGCCTCAGAGCCGACTCAGGCCCCAGGCTGGGGGAAGGATCCAGCCTGCCTGGCTAGGGCCCCTGCTGGAAGGTGGCAGGGGCAGTTTCTGTGCAGGATGGGGGACTGGGAGCTGAGGGGGCTGGAGACTGCGTGGAGCCCTCGGGTGCGTGGGACTCCCGGACATATCCTGAGAGCCTTAGGCATCAGGGAGGGTTGCCAGGAGCCAGGTCACTGTGGCGCAGCTTAGCCAGTCCTGCCTGCAGCCTCTGAGAGCCCCAGGTAGCCTGCAGTGACCACCTCAGGTTCCCCTCTGAGGCTTGTAGGGTAGCTGGGGACACCAGGATCTTGCTTCCCCTGGGGACACACAGGAAATCCCCCCTCCCCCGCCTCCAGGGCTCAGAAATAAGGCCCGATGGGCTTTCTGGAAAGTTCTGGGGCTTAGGCTCTGGAACTGCAGGTAGCGGCTTCAGGACTCCTGCAGCCTCAGCCTGGTGGGATTTTCATGGGACCAGGCAGTCAGCCGGTGGCCCATGTCCAGTACCTGAACCCAGTTTCCAAGAGAATGCCCAGTACAGCCAGGGGTCACCAATGCTGGCAGGGGGACGTCACCCCCAGCCTGGACCCCAGCAGTGGCCCTGGGTGCCATCTGGTTGGGGGAGGAGAAAGTTACAGCTGGGAGGGCAAGGCCTGAGTGGCCAGTTGGCCAGCTGCCCCGGGGCCCGGCCAGCCTCAGACATCCAGTGGGCACTCCCCTCTGAGGGCCAGGCCGGTGACTCAGATTGGTCAGAGGTCACGGTAAGGACTTGGCCAGTGACTCAGCCTGTCTTCTGCCGGGGGCTGGACACTGGCTCACCCACTGCCTCCTGTCTATCTGAGGGCATAAGGAGGGCAGGCCTGCAGGCACTCACACTTGCCCCTGGCCAGGGTCCTGATCACACCTGCAGACCCTCGAGGCCTTCCCTATGCCCTGCTAACATAATCGTACGGCCCTGGGATCCGGCCCCACCACAGGTCCCATTGTCCACTACTAGGACTCTCCTCAGCCTTCATCAGCACTAGGAGACCTGGTGTCCAGTCCTGGGCCAGGGCGGGGGACCCTGGCTATACCTGGTCAGGTCAGACCTCCTGAAGCACCAGTGGCTGGGGCGGTCCACCTAACCCCATCAGTCACTCAGCCCCCAGTGTGATCACTCACCCACTCATTAATTCATTTACTCATTCACCCATTCACTCAAATACTCGCTCACTCATTCGTTCCCTCCCTCCCTCACCCACTGATTCATTCATTCATTCATTTACTCACTCATTCATTCATACACTCTCATTCACTCATTCATTCACTCATTCACCCATTTATTCACTAATTCACTCATACACTCATTCACTCACCCATATACTCACTCATTCACCCATTTATTCACTAATTCACTCATACACTCATTCACTCACTCACTGACTCATTCACTCACTAATTCACACATACTCATTCACTCACTCATTCACCCACTCATTTATTCACCCACTCATTCAGTCACTCATCCAGTCACTCACTCATGCATTCACTTACTCATTCGCTCACTCACCCATTCACTCACTCATTCACTCACTGAGTCATTGACTCATTCTTTCACTCACTCGCCCATTCACTCACTCGCCCATTTACTCATTCACCCACTCACTCATTCACTCACTCATTGACTCATTCACTCACTCTTTGACTCACTCATTCACTCACTGAGTCATTCACTTATTCACTCATTTATTCATTCACTCACTCATTCATTCACTCATTCACTTATTCATTCACCCACTCTCACTTATTCATTCATTTGTTACTGGCTTACTCATTCACTGGCTAGCTCACTCTCACATTTATTCATTAACTCAGTCAGTCATTCACTCTCTCACTCATTCAATTACTCATTCACTTACCTATTCATTCCATCCCTCATTCATTCACTCACTCGTTCACTCATTCACATTCAATCTAGCTCACTCAGATTCATTCATCCAGGTACTCATTCGTTATCTTATTTATTCACTCAGTCATTTACTCATTCACTCACTCAATCACTCATTCATTCACTCACTCATTCATTTACTCACTCACTCATTTTCCCTCTCCCCGCACTCCTCCCACATGTGAAGTGCTCTCTCTCCAGGCACCTGAGCTAAGAAAGGGCATGGGGAGGGAAAAGCTCAGAAATGGAGAAGCAGGTGACCGTAAGGTGCTTGGGATGGGTCCCTGGAGCACTGGAAGTGAGTGCTCAGAACAGCCTCAAGGCACCTCTTTGACCCTAACCCCTCTGTACCTGGGCAGGGGGCCCAGCCCAGCCTCTCTCTTTCCTGCCATTCTTCCCACAGGGGACCTCCTAGCTGGACCCTCCACGTGGGCAGTGGAGCTGCTGACCTTGGCTGGGGAGTGTGCGGCTGCCTGGGAGGGAGAGTCTGGCCCAGTGTCCAGCCACACACTTGTGGTCTGGGCAAGTGCTCATCACACAATGGCACCTTCTCAGCCAGAGCCCATCAGGCCCAAGATGCACTGGGACCTTTCTGTGCTAGGACCAGTCAACAGCTTCCTGTCCGGTGGGTACTGAGCACTCCTAGATCCTAGTGGCCAGAGACCATCATGTGAATTGAGCTGGCCCTGTCTGCCTGGTGCCAGGAGACAGAAGCGCATGTGGACTCCTGGGCAATGCTGGGAGGGAGCTGCATGGTGGGGAAGGGGCTGCTGCCAGGAGCCCCTCTCCAGGGAGGGTGATGCTGGCTGGCGCCACGTCAGGGGGAGTGTGTGGCCGGCTTCAGGGACGCCTTGGCTTCCCAGGCACTGGGAACACACACACTGCCCAGGGAGAGTCCAGGATGGGGTATGTGGGGGGGACTTCTGCAGGCCACGGCTTACCCGGCAGACACGCCCCTCTCCGCCTGCCACCGGCCACTGGCCAGCCCGCAGTGAGTACTCACTGTTTACTTGGGTGAGGGGAAGCACAGGCCCTGCCACGCCCATCCATGAGAAGCACGGGCTGGAGCCGGCTCTGGGGCTACAAAAGGCTCCTGCCACCTCAGGTCCCTCCTCAGAGGCTGCCAAGGGACGGAGACTCCTCCTGCCGTCCACACGATGGGTATCGGCCAGAGGAACCTGGGCCTGCTCTGGGCCCTGGCTCTCACCCTGGCCTGCACCTGGCATACAGGTAGGGCTTGAGCCCTGGCCTCTCCACTGGTCCTGGGTGGCGCGGTGCTGAGTGGGCCTCGGGCAGCTCCGTCTTTGCCCTGGGTTCCGGCAGGCTGCCTGTGCCATGGATGGCTCCCAGCAGCATGGCCTCCGCTGTGGTCCCGGCCACCAACAGGCAGTTTCCACCTCGTGGGGTTGGGAAGGGACCTCTGGGCTTCAGGGACCTCTGAGGCTGGGCCACTCCCTGAGGTGGGGAAGCAGGAGCTCAGGCGTCAGGCTTCCCCTCCCCGCCTGGATTCCTGCACGTCTCCCCGACGGGCAGCAGCGCCCACAGTAGCTCCGGCAGTTCACAGTCCCCCAGGGCCTGGTCGGGGCGAGGCATCAGCCCCAGGCATCTGCCCCTGGACACCCCACACCTGCCCAGTGCACCAGCTCACACTCCCTGTCTGGGCCTCGATGGGGGTCTCCTGGGGAGGCCTCGGCCTCTGAGTGGGGGTGTGAGGGTGCAGTCCACAGGGGAAGGGTTTCACCCCCAGCCTGAGGCTAAGAGGGGGATGGGGGAGGCTCCAGGCTCTGTGGTCTGGACAGCCCCTCACTGGGCCAGCAGGACCCTGCCTCTGCTTCTGGGGGACACCTGGTCCCAGGATGGGTCTGTTGGTGACCATGTGCCCCCAGGAGGAGATGTCTGGGTCGGGGGTGGGTGCTCCTGGGCTCCTGTAACAGCAGGGCAAGGACCTCAGCACCGCAGAGGTGACCACATGGCCCAGCCAGATCCCCCACCTGGCCCTGTCCCCAGCCTCTGATCCATCTGAGTCCCCCTCCCAGCCCCATCCCCAGCCTCTGGCCCAGCCCGGTCCCTCCCCGAGCCCGTCCCCAGCCTCTGACCCACCCAAGGCCCCCTCCCAGCCCTCTCCCCAGCCTGTGGCCCACATGGATCCCCCCCAGCCCTGTCCCCAGCCTCTGGCCCTCTTCAAGGACGTCCCAGAGCAGGAAGAGCCCTGTCTGGACCCTGGCCCACTGTCCCTCATCTGCACCACTCCCCTCTCTGCCCAGATGCCTGAATTCTCTCCCGGGGCTGCTCCCAGGAGAGGGTGGGGCTGGGGCCTGGCCTGCGGGGCTCAGAAAGAGGGGGCAGGCCT
Source organism: Alouatta palliata (assembly GCA_004027835.1). NCBI lineage: Eukaryota > Metazoa > Chordata > Mammalia > Primates > Atelidae > Alouatta > Alouatta palliata. The sequence goes on from PVKV010026704.1 coordinate 21,028, forward strand.
GGGGCCGGACTGGGTGAGTGAGGCTCAGGCAACAGTCTCCACCTCCCCCGGGGGGCTTGCAGATGCTAAGGGCCCCCCACCCACAGATTCGATGTGCTAGGCCCCGCTGGGGGCAGACATCTCCCGTGGCTTTGACTGCGCCAGGCCCTCAGTGGGGTCACTGCACTGGCAGGAACCAGGACCTGGCATGGGAATGAATAGATGGGGATGCCAGATCGGGGCAAGGGGTCCCTAACACCACCTGCTCCATGGGGCCGGGCTGAGGGGATGGTCCTGGAGGGTCAGATTCCTGAGCTACATGGACAGAGGCCCCCTAGGACCCCTGATCCAGCACAGAGAGAGCCCTCGCCGCTGGCCACCCCCCCACACTGTGGCCTCCTGTCCCTCTGGTGTCCGAAATGCATCTGTGGCTGCAGCCTGAGCTGCCCCAGCCGCCGTGGGTCCTGGCTCAGCCCCCTCCTCTTCCCACAGGCCGTGCCCACGATGGCTCCTCGGAATCCAGTTACGAGCACCACCCTGTCCTCCCTCCTGCTGCCCAGGGGCCCGGCGGTGAGTCTCAGCATCCGACCCCCACCCTAAGCCTGTCAGATTCCAACCTCCCCTGTGTAGCATGGCCTCCGGAGGCACTGGTCTTAGGGTGACTCCCCGGCTGGCCAGCGCTGAGGACCAAACCTGGGGGGGCAGGAGGACACCCCCACCTCCATGTCCATGGCCCTGGTGGACCACACTGCCTGCCCTCCCTGTGCCAGCCCCCTGCAGGGCTCGGGCTCTGAAGGGCTGCAGGGCAGGGCGGCTGTGCCGGTGTCCCCTGGGTGCCGGTCGCCCTCTGGGATCTGGAGGTGGGTCCTGCCTTGGCGTCCCCCGTTCACCTCCTGATGCTTCAACAACTCGTTCGTCTCCCTTGGCCTGGCCGCGCTGTGTGGCTGGTGCTGGTGGGAGCCGGTGGAGGCAGGCGAGGGAGGCCAGAGCAGGAGCTTCCGGCAGACGGCGGGTCTTAGGTCGCATTTCTCCACGTCGGGCCAGACCAGCCTCATCTCAGTGCCCAAGAGACTGTCTTGAGCGGCTGATGCAGGCTCAGGTTCTGAGGCCTGTGGGGTGAGAGGTGGCCCCCCTGGGGGCTTTTCAGCGGTGACACAGGGAGGAATTAGGAAGTCACGCAGAACACCGGTGTGCGCCCACAGCATACAATGTGCAGACGGGTGTGGGGGGGCCAACTTGTGGCAGAGTCCAGAGTCGGCTTCGGAGGCGGGAGCTGGGGCCTGCAGACTCTGGGATGTCTCCTCTGGGCTGTGGAGCCCCCGCTCCCCCCCACCTGGGGCCTCGTGTGCACCCTGCCAGCCGCTGTTTCCACAGGGGTCCCGCTCCGAGGGGTGACCATCTTTCCGCCTCTGAGGACCGTCTCCGTGGTACGAGGTGAGTGGAACCCCAGGCCCGGGGGTGAAGGGGCATAGCTTTGCTGAGCTCCTGGCTCAGGCCTGGGGGTGCCAGCTGGAGAGGGGCCCCAGCTTTCTGGGTGCCACTGGGTAGGAATTGGAGAGGGCCCAGCACCTCCCTGCACAAGCTTCTGGACTTCCCAGATGCACGAAGGACCCCCGGGTGCCCTGTCCAGGGCAGCAGCACCTCCTGCAGGACATGGGTGGGGCAGGGGTGCGGGGCAGGGGTAAGGGTGTGGGGCAGGGGCGGTCGTGCGGGGTGAGGGCGGGGGGGTTCAGGGCAGGGGTGGGAGGTACGAGGCGAGGGCGACACCCCCAGACCCCACACTGCTTCCCTCGCAGCCTCCAACCCGGCGCACAACGGGCGTGTGTGCAGCACGTGGGGTGACTTCCACTACAAGACCTTCGACGGCGACGTCTTCCGCTTCCCCGGCCTCTGCAACTACGTGTTCTCTGAGCACTGCGGCACCGCCTACGAGGACTTCAACATCCAGCTGCGCCGAAGCCGGGAGTCAGGCTCCCCCACGCTGAGCAGGGTCCTCATGAAGGTGGACGGCATGGTCATCCAGCTCACCAAGGGCTCCGTCCTGGTCCACGGCCGCCCGTGAGCCTGGGTCCTGGGAGGGTGGGGGCCTCTCGGGGTGTGGGGATGGCATTTCCGGGTGGTCACGGCTCTTCGAAGTCCTGGGAGGGAGGGCGACCTCTCAGCAAGCCCCTGAGAGCAGAGCTGGACATGGGGCCCCCCGGTCCCCCAAGCTGGTCCACCTGCCCCTCCTGGGATCCCCTTTCTGGCTTCTCGTGACCCCAGAGCTGCAGAGGTCACTGTCCCCATCCCAGACATGACTTCACAGTCACGATGACCTTGTCACACTCGAGGCTGCCGGCACCTGCCCTGCCTGGGGTCTCTCCTCACGGTGCACCCCAGCCCCTCAGCCTCGCCTCCCTCTGCAGGGTCCAGCTGCCCTTCAGCCAGTCTGGGGTCCTCATTCAGCACAGCAGCGGCTACACCAAGGTGGAAGCCAGGCTGGGCCTTGTCCTCATGTGGAACCAGGACGACAGCCTGCTGGTGAGGCCGGTGGGGTCCCGGTGTGCACCTCCAGCCCTCGAGAGCTGGCCTGCTCCCACAGCCTCTCTGGAGGGGGTAGAAGGTGGTGGTGGTCCCAGTGTGCACCTCCAGCCCTCGAGAGCTGGCCTGCTCCCACAGCCTCTCCGGAGGGGGTAGAAGGTGCCCTGGGCCCACTCAGGCTCAGACCCCACTCCACACAGCAGGGGAGAGCAGGGACCCAGACACGAATGGGCCCCTGGGGTCTGTGCCCCGAGGATGGAGACAGCTTGTGAGGGCATCTCCTTTGGGGGCCCCAGCCCCTCCCCGAGCCTCACCTGTCCACCTGCCCCTGTGGGGACGCACGTCTGATGTCTCCCCTATTACAGCTGGAGCTGGATGCCAAATACGCCAACAAGACCTGCGGGCTCTGTGGGGACTTCAACGGCCTGCCCGTGGTCAGCGAGCTCCTCTCCCACAGTAAGCCCCGTGCCATCGGCCCTTCCGCAGTGTGCCCTGGGGCTCCGTGGCCCAGAACCCCCAGCTGTGTGCACACCCACCCTCCGAGACGCCAGACACACATGTGCAGGGATGCAGCTGCCCTCCCCCCAGCACGGTGCACACTTGCACACAACGCCCCCCCACCCAATGCAGGGTGCAGGCGGGCAGCGAACTGCCCGTGGGGCCCCTTGCTCTCAGTGTGGCTGCTCTGGGCAGCGACCCCTGACCTGAAATGACAGCACTGCCTCCTGTTGGCCTTAGAGTCTTTGCACCCAGGCCGTGGCCTTGCAAATGTGACCTGCTCCAGCCAGGGCCCCACTCCCCGCCTCCCCTGCCAGGCCCAGGAGGCCCCACTCAAGCTCCGGTATGGGGCGACCCTCCACGGGGAACTGAGTCAGCCCTCGGCGAGCAGCACTGGGGTGACTGGGTTCTGCCGGTAGACTGGGGGGTGTGCAGGCTCCAGCCCCCACTGCTCCTGCCAGCCCGGCAGGCGGAGACCAGTGTCCTGGGTCCTGAGGCCTCAGCCGGTGGCACCCTGCGGCCTGGACACCGGCCTCCTGGGCTGCTTCCCCTCATCACTCCAGACCCCCCGAGGGTCCCTCAGCAGTGTGTATGGGGTGGCCAAACGGGTATAGCCAGGACAACGCAGGCATCCTGAGGGCGCAGGGGCCACCCACGGCCCTTCTAACCCCATCCTGGGGACCTGGCTCTGGGGGCTCTGCTGCTCGTGCTGGGCTGAGGTCTACAAGGACCTGCAGGCAGAGCCCGCCCCTGTGCTTCCCGCAGACACCAAGCTGACACCCATGGAGTTCGGGAACCTGCAGAAGATGGACGGCCCCACGGAGCAGTGTCCTGACCCTGTCCCTGAACCCCCGAGGAACTGCTCCGCCGGCTTTGTAAGCCTTGCAGGGAACGGGGCCTGGCAGGGTGCTGTGAGCCGGGGAGCTGGTCCAGATCCCCCACAAGGACTCACCCGGCTGCGGCCTTTGCTCCAGGGCGTCTGCGAGGAGCTCCTGAGCAGCCAGCTGTTCTCCAACTGCACAGACCTGGTGGATGTGGGCAGCTACCTGGAGGCCTGCAGGCAAGACCTCTGCTTCTGCGAAGGCACCAACCTGTCTGCCTGCATCTGCCACACCCTCGCCGAGTACTCCCGGCAGTGCGCCCACGCGGGGGGGCTGCCCCAGGACTGGCGGGGCCCGGACCTCTGCCGTGAGTGCCCTGGCCCCCTGTCCCCCATCCCCTCTGGCAGGGAGGGCGGGACGGGCGGACATGAACAGTCTCTCTGCCCCCCGCAGCCCAGATGTGTCCCCACAACATGCAGTACCACGAGTGCCGCTCGCCCTGCGCAGACACCTGCTCCAACCAGGAGCACTCCCGGGCCTGCGAAGACCACTGCGTGGCCGGCTGCTTCTGCCCCGAGGGTGAGGCTCCCGCCCCGGGAAGCACAGATGCACTGGGAATTAAGGGGCTGTGCTCCTGCGGCCAAGCCTCAAGAGAAGGACCCCAGCTGCAGGTGTCTCGGGCCACTGAGGCTGGCTGAGGATCCTGTCCCGGGCCCCTGAGGCTAGCTGGTCTGTCCTGGGTCCCTGAGCCTGGCTGAGGCCCCTGTCCTGGGCCCCTGAGGCTGGCTGGTCCCTGTCCTGAGCCCCTGAGGCTGTCTGAGGCCCTGTCCCGGGCCCCTGAGGCTGGCTGAGGATCCTGTCCTGAGTCCTCAGGCTGGCTGAGGATCCTGTCCCGGGCCCCTGAGGCTGGCTGAGGATCCTGTCCCGAGTCCTCAGGCTGGCTGAGAATCCTGTCCTGAGTCCTCAGGCTGGCTGAGTATCCTGTCCCGAGTCCCTCAGGCTGGCTGAGGATCCTGTCCCGAGTCCTCAGGCTGGCTGAGGATCCTGTCCTGAGTCCCTCAGGCTGGCTGAGTATCCTGTCCTGAGTCCCTCAGGCTGGCTCGTCCCTGTCCTGAGTCCCTGAGGCTGGCTGAGGCCCCAGCTCACTGTAGGGCTGCCATGTCATTTCCTTGCAATGCCCCTGCATGGACACAGTGGGCACCTATCACAGGCCTGCCTAAACCCCACAGGGATGGTGCTGGATGACGTCGGCCAAACCGGGTGTGTGTCTGTGTCGCAGTGCGCCTGCGTCTACAACGGGGCCGTCTATGCCCCGGGGGCCACCTACTCTACAGACTGCACCAACTGGTAGGTCCCAGACCCCCTCCAGGCCCCCAGGATGTGCTATGGGACAGCCCCCCTGGGAACTGCAGGCACTCTTGGTCTGGGCTGCGATGCAGGCAGGTCTGGGTGAGACCTCCTCCTCCTGATGTGGAGGCTGAGGCTGGTCTCCTGGGGCCGGCACCCACGCAGCACCATCTCTCACCTTCAGCACCTGCTCTGGAGGCCGGTGGAGCTGTCAGGAGGTCCCGTGCCCGGGCATCTGCTCTGTGCTTGGAGGCGCCCACTTCTCGACGTTTGACGGGAGGTACTACACGGTCCATGGGGACTGCGGCTATGTGCTGACCAAGGTATGGCCTGGGTGCCCAGCGCTCGCCAGACAGAGTGGGGTGACCTGGGTGCTGGGTGTTCGCCAAACAGAAAGGGGATGGCCTGAGTGCCCAGCGCTCGCCAGACAGAGAGGGGATGGCCTGGGTGCTGGGTGTTCACCAAACAGAAGGGGGTTGGCCTGAGTGCTGGGTGTTCGCCAGACAGAGGGGGGATGGCCTGGGTGCTGGGTGTTCGCCAGACAGAAGGGGAATTGCCTGCGTGTTCACCGGACAGAAGGGTTACGGCTTGGGTGCTGGGTGCTCGCTGGACAGAGGAGAGATGGCCTTGGTGCTGGGTGTTCGCCAGAGAGAAGGGGGATGGCCTGCGTGTTCACCGGACAGAAGGGTTACGGCCTGGGTGCTGGGTGCTCGCTGGACAGAGGGGGGATGGCCTGGGTGCTGGGTGTTCGCCAGACAGAAGGGGGATGGCCTGCGTGTTCGCCAGACAGAAGGGTTACAGCCTGGGTGCTGGGTGCTTGCTGGACAGAGGGGGGATGGCCTGGGTGCTGGGTGATCACTGGACAGAGAGGGGATGGCCTGGCCACCATGCGCTTGCTGGACAGAGGGTGCCCACAGCTAGCCTCCCATAGGTTCTCCCAGCCCAGGCTGTGTGTCACTGCCACCCGTGGGGTGACCCTTAGGGATCTCTGACAGTGAGACCTCAAGGAAGCACCCTAGCTCCTCAGTGCTGGTCCCCAGGGGGCCATGGGGGCTGCAGATCAGAGTCTCCAGCACCCACCCAGCACCCTGGCCCCCAACCAGCACCCAGCCCTCTGAATCTTGAGCTGTTTATTTAACAGACTTTACTGTTGAGAAGAGAGTTAGGTTTACAAAGAAACTGAGTACAAAGAACTCCCGACCCAACACACGGTCTCCCCACACCCAATGGGGATGAGACCCTGCACTTAACACAGTCTTCCATGATGAGACCCATGAAGTGTGTATGTGTGTCCACCAGCACCCCGCTCAGCCTTCTCACCCCTCCCTCAGCCTTCTCGCCCCTCCCTCAGCCTCCTCGCCCCTCCCTCAG
>PVKV010026705.1:0-27564 GCA_004027835.1 Alouatta palliata
AAACTGACACAAGAACAGAAAATCAAACACCGCATATTCTCACTCATAGACGGGTGTTTGAACAATGAGAACACATGGACACAGGGAGGGGAGCATCTCACACAGGGGTCATTTGGGGGGAAAAAGGGGAGGGACAGCGGGGGGTGGGGATTTGGGGAGGGATAGCATGGGGAGAAATATCAGATATAGGTGATGGGGAGGAAGGCAGCAAATCACACTGCCATGTGTGTACCTATGTAACAATCTTGCATGTTCTTCACATGTACCCCCAAACCAAAAATGCAATAAAAAGTATATATATATATATTAAAAAAAAGGGCAAATAAGTACAAAAAACATAAATATGTTGATCAGAAAGATATATTAATCTATATACTCTGAAAACCATGAATACACTTTTAAGTGCTTACATAATATTTCAAAATTTGACTTTATATTATTCCAAAAATTACCAATATGTTATAAAAAAATAAAAACATGAGACAAAATTATCTGATTACAAGTTTATAAAAATACAAAAAAATAAAGAAAATGCCAAAGTATTTGTTATTTGAAATTTATTTTTAATTTTGTTTCAGAAAGAAAATGGAAATAGCCAACCACCTAGAAAGCAGAAAATATTTTTGTTAATAATAAATAAAGGAAAATATATGACTTTATATGATGATTTTTGTAGAAAAGAAAGCCACTGTGTTAATTATCCAACCCAAAAAATTACAGTCTGCAGGCAGCACAGGAAGCATGGCTGGGAGGTCTCAGGAAACTTACAGTCATGACAGAAACTGAAGAGGAAGCAGGCATGTCTTACTTGGAAGGAACAGGAGAAAGAGATGCTGCATACTTTTAAACAACTTGATCTTGTGAAAACTGACTATCGCAAAAACAGCAAGGGTGAATTCCACCCCCATGATCCAGTCACCTCTCACAAGGCCCCTCCTCCAACACTGGGGATGAATATTTAGACTGACAGTTGAGCACAAACCATATCAAACAGAAAAAAAAGTGGGGGACAGTATACCCAACCAATCACATATAATAATTTCAATGCAAAATATTGGCCTATGGAGTTAACTAGAATATTTTCTAGAAATGAAAAACTGTTTCAGTATTACAAACTCTCAATATAATTCATTGTATTAATAGCATGGCAGGTTGCATAGACTGTCTTTCTCAACAGCCATTTAAGCCCCCTTGGGGTATGCTTCCCTTGTACTGCAGAGGCTGAAACTCTAAAATCTGCACTTCTCAGTCACTCTTGCATCTGGAAAGCTGGGTGTGATTTAGGTTCTGCCAATCAAGCAGGGGAATCAGACTTTAAGGTTTCAAGTTGAAACTGAGTGAAGAGGAAGAAAGGCAGGGAATGAGGCTCTGCTTTGTGATGGGAATTCAGGCGCAGCCCTTTGGACACGCAGTTGAGTTCCAAGTAACAATGGCAGCTGCTTTCTAGATGAGGGCAGTGGGTATGACACGGAGGGCTGGAGCCCGCACTTGGAAGCTCAATCTAGAGCCAGTAACTACAGCTCTTAAAAAGATTTGAAAGCCATAATATACCTGTTAAGACATCTTTTTCTGCCTAAACTAGCTGGAGAGATATTTGTTGACTACCATTTATAAATAGGTCAAATAAAAAAACACATATGACCAGCCCCCTTGATGTCAAAACAATTTTGATAAAATTCAATTACTTTGATTTAGAATCAACAAAGAACTTAAACAAATTTACAAGAAAAAAAATCATTAAAAAGTAGGTAAAGGATATGAACACACATTTTTTTTTTTTTTTTTTGGTTTCTCTGGATAAGTTCCATTTATTACTCATTGTACAGAAAAAATTTTGGCATTCATTTGAGGAGAAAAGAAGTTGCTATATCCAAATAGTTAACATTTTAACATTGTGAAAGTTCTACTTTTATAACAGGGATTTTTTAAATGGAGAAAAGTTTTGGAAAATTTTTAAAAAGAAATTTATGATTTATTAGAGTACAGGATCCAAAACACATTTTTGGAAAAATGTAAAGTGCCCAAATACCAACTTACACAGGTGACACAGGCTTCCTGGAGCCCCGTGAAGCAGTCATGAAGAAACACATTTAAAAACAGTCTAGATATATATTTACAGTTGGGTCAGTAAAGGTAAAACCATCTTTCTTGGCTTTGATATTTCTAAGAAAAAAGGAAATCAATCAAACCAGAAAACCAACAATTGTAACTCTCAGCATGCTCACAGTTTCTTATTAATACATCTCATTAATATTAATTCCATATTATCTAATTTTACCCTTTAAATCAGAGTAATGTACAATCCTCCCAACCTTGGCGGGCCAGGTGCTGTGAGTGGTCACATTTCCAAATGCAGGTTCAAATCCTTTGACTCTGGATTTGACTCATAAGGAACGTAGACAGTGGATAACAGGTAATTCAGGCTGGAGGAGCTGGGACCAAATCCCCATCTCTTTCTAGTAAGTGCTTAAAGCCTTCCCTTGCTAAGAAGTGGTCTCAGGTGGCTTTCCTTGGTCACCCCAGGGTTTCCAAAGGGTAAACAGGCAGCAGTCATTCAACATGGGTGAGAATACTGCATGCAGATTCAAAAGAAGTCATTTATGCACCCAACAAACATACAAAAAAAATGCTCATTATCACTGGTCATTAGAGAAATGCAAATCAAAACCACATTGAAATACCATCTCAGGCCAGTTAGAATGGCAATCCTTAAAATAACTGGAGACAAAAGATGCTGGAGAGGATGTGGAGAACAGGAAAATTAGTTCAACCATTGTGGAAGAACCCAGTGTGGCAATTCCTCAAGGATCTAGAAATAGAAATACCATTTGACTCAACAATCCCATTACTGGGTATATACCCAAAGAATTATAAATTGTTCTATTATAAAGACACATGCACGCGTATGTTCATTGTGGCACTGTTTACAATAGCAAAGACGTGGAACCAACCCAAATGCCCATCAATGATAGATTGGATAAAGAAAATATGACACATACATCATGGAATACTATGTAGCCGTAAAAAAGAATGAGCTCATGTCCTTTGCAGGGACATGGATGAATCTGGAAACCATCATTCTCAGCAAACTGACACAAGAGCAGAAAACCAAACACCACATGTTCTCACTCATAGGTGGTGCTGAACAATGAGAACACATGGACACAGGGAGGGGAACATCACACACTGGGGCTTGATGGGGAATGGGGGTGCTAGGGGAGGATTAGCAGGGAGTGGGGGGACTGGGGAGGGATAACATTAGGAGAAATATGTAATGTAGATGATGGGGGGAATGGATGCAGCAAACCACCATGGTATGTGTATACCTGTGTATCAATCATTCATAATAAGCACATGTACCCCAGAACTTAAAGTATAATAATAAAAAAGAAAAAAAAAGAATTTGTAAACAAAATTGTAATATAGGTAGATATTTTTTAATGTAATAAAATATGTCTTTTAAACAAGTTAATATTATTCTTACTGGATGAACACAAAGTACTCTCATTAAAGTACGGCACAAAGTTGTACATCTTCATCATATTTTTAAGTTTTGCTGACAGTGCCAACAAATATAGTCAGTGAGGTAAAAGGAAAAAGAAGTATAACAATTGACCAGAAGGAACAAATTTTTACTATGTTTATTACTAGAAAATTTAAGAGAATCAGCTAAAATTACTAGAAATAATAGGTTATATAATTGTTAAATTAATATACATAAGTCAAGCTTTTCTGTTTACAAATAATCACACAGAAAAAAAATAAGAAGGAATCTTATTTATAAGACACCAAAGACAAAAAAAGACAAAAAAAAAAAAAAACAGAACTTAAACCTAATAAGCAATGTGTCATTCTCATACAAAGATAACTTTAAAACTCCAAGAAATATAAAAGAAGACTTAATTTCTTACTATATATAAACACAGTATTTTAAAAATATCTAAACTATGAATCTACACATTTTATATAGTTCCAATGAAAATAGCATGAGTATTCAACATCCATTTTTTGAAATTAGATTAACTGATTTAAAAATTTTAAATGCAAAGTAAACATGCAGGAAAAGCCATACAAATTTTAAAATGTCAGATATGAGATAATTTTTGACTATGGTTACCAGCTATTCAAACATATTTGGCAGCTACAGTCATTAAAATAATGTGTTAGAGTGTCATGATTAGATGGAGAGTTTTCAGAAATAGTCTTAATTAAATGTCAACAACTTGCATATGATAAAAATGGAGTAGCAAATTAGGAAGAAAATATCTTCTTTGTTTTTTGTTTTTAATAATTTTGGACAGATGATAGATTTAAATGTTTTTTTAAAAACTGTAAAAGTGCTAGAACAATAAAGAAGGAAATCTTGCATCCAATATTGCAGTAAGAAATTCATCTTAAAATGACAAAATATACAAAGCTGTAAAGAAAATTACTGATAATTTTGAATAAATAAAATTTTTATACGGTAATGATACGATAGCAATATTATAAACTAAGTACAAAGTGAAACAGAAAAATGAGAAAATATAAAATTACAACACATTAGTTAAAGTACTTATTTACATTTTTACATAAAAGCTTTAAGATATGATTTGCATGTCAAACTGTTCCAGATTCAATGGCATCTAGTATATTCAGAATCAATTTTAGAATATTTTCATCATTCTAAGAGAAGTCCTGTATTCATCAGCAGTATTCTCCTTGTCACCCCTTGCTCTCAGACTAGGCAACATACATTCTGTCTCCATAGAGTCATCTATAGGTTGTCTTTTGTGGTTGGCTTTTTTCTCTTACCATAATGTTTTTCAGAATCATTTATGTCATATTGTACCATGTATCAGTACTTCATTTCTTTTTAGTAATGAATAATATTCTATGGTATGTATACTTGACAGCTTGTTTATCCATTATCAGTTGATGAACATTTAGATTGTTTCCACTTTTGGCTATTAAGAATAATGCTGCTAAGAAAATTTATGTACAAGTTTTCATGTGGACATGTTTTTATTTATCTTGGGTACATACCTAGAAGCAAATCGCTGGGTCATATGGAAACTATTTTTAAATAACTGAGGAACTAACAGACTGTTTTCCAAAGTGGTTGCACCATTTTATATTTCCAATCAAGGTGTAAGAGGGTTTTAATTTCTTCATATATTTGAAAACAGTTGTTATTTTATTCACATTATGTAAACATAGTATGTTATATGTATATATGAATGGCCATGAGACAGTGGGTAGGAAGTGTTAGCTCACTGTGGTTTTGATTTGCATTTCTCTAATAGCTAAGGATTATGAGAATCTTTTCATGTGTTTATTATACATTTGTGTATCTTCTTTGAAGAAATATCTATTCAGAGGTTTTCCCATTTTAAATTCTGTTTTCTTTTTACATTGAATTGTAAGAATTCTTTATATTTTCTGGAAACCAGACCTTTAATAGATATATGATTAGCAAATATTTTCTCCCGTTCTCTGTGTTGTCTTTTCACTTTCTTCAAAGTGTCCTTTCAATCTGGCCTTCCAGTCTTTCCTTTCCCAGCTTGGAACAATACCCTACTAAGACTGGAGCTGAGAGCAATCAGAGTCCAGCAATTTGGTCTTGCCATACCTAGAGTCTCTAGTCTAAGCATGGTGAGCAAACGCAAGAAGGGAGCACCGAACCTCTTGGCCACACTTACCAGAATTTTGCCAGCAATTAAGAAATGCTAGTGGTCTGCTTCCCTGGATTTGATACTGTGTCACTAGATCAGGAGCTGAAGGAACATGAGACCTCCCCTTTTGGTCATGTCCCCAGGCAGGGAATTTCCATTATACAGGTGAGCTGGGACATGGAGGCTGGGAGGGAATGAGTGGGTCATGGTTCAAGTGCCACAGACTCTCACTCTTTACCAATATCTGGTAGATTTTTTTCCAAGTAAATGTTTCTACATCTGCTATTTGTGCCTAGATTTTCAGAGATTTTAATTGGTTGTTTTTTTAACCAATTAGAATTTCATTGGTTAATTTTTTTTTAATCAATTATTACTGTTTTACTGGGGACAGGGCCACAGGATTCCTAATACCACTGTTCAGGAAATGTAACTATGCTAAAAATTCCATTTAAAAAAATATTATTTATTTATGTATATATTATTTAATAAATAGGCTCTCACTATGTCATACAGGCTGGTCTCAATCTCCTAGGCTATAATGATCCACCAGCCTCAGTCTCCCAAAGCAACGGGACTGCAGGCATGAGCCACCACACCGAGCCTAAAAAGAATTTTAGAAATTAAAAAAAAAGTAGCAACATTTATTTTTAATATAGTCATTCTACCTGTTGTATTTGAGTCACAAAATGTTAGAAAGAACTTTCTGAAATCGTTAATTACAATTCTTCATTTTGCAAATAGGGAAGCTACCGAATCCTTTTTAATAGATAAAAGATGTTGCTAAGCTTCCCATTGCAACTCAGTGCCAGAGCCAGTACGGGCTCCTGTGGCACTTGACTTACGTTTTTAATGTCAACTTGGGAAAGAAGTCTTTATATAACAAGTACCCTAACTAATCCCAGGCAGGAGTGACAAACATTATTATTGCTTTATTCATACCTTTATTATGTACAGCAAGATTTTGTTTTCTTCACATACAATATAATGTGCTATGATGACTCAGGATAAGAATGAGAATGGGTAGGAGAGGGTATGGGCCATTGTTGCTGTGCTGGCAGCCCCAGGATCTTCATCGGCAGCATATCCAGTATTTTTCGAAAGGTTGTTTTTGAGAGACAACGTGGTAAGCCCTTCCTGCTAAGAACATACAGGAAATGACCTGAAAAATAAGTTTTAGTTATCTGAAATATTTGCCCTCTCACTACATTTTCTGTCATCCAAATTAACTTTGTGTTTTCAACATGTTTTGTGTACTGAAAATCTTTGGATCCACAAAAGAAATCTTGAGTTTGAACTGTGTAAGAGTAATTTTAAAAGTACTGGCAAGATTGATGTGCTGGGGATTTAAATATAGCTGTCACTGAATGTTAATTACTTCAGGTAGCATTGTCACCCATGGAAATTAAATTGCTGGCTATAGATAAATATACTAAACAACACTCACCAGATTTCCAACTATTTCACTAACCCACTTTTAATAGTCTCACATCTACCCTCTTACACTGCTGCCCGTGGGCTAAAAGAACACCAGTATATGACTGCAGGTGAAAAAAGCCACAAACCTTCCCGTTCTCCAATTCTCTGCCTTCCTCACTCAGACAAAATGCCCAGCTGGCTGACTTGAGGTCGGACTGCAAATCTATTTATGTAAAATGTCTCTTTTAGCCTAGCAGTTTTAATATGTTATTTTTTCAGTTTTGAATTGCTGCTGTCTTGATTTACTTGATTCTTGATATAGTTTTTGAAAAGACATAATAAAAAAGCCACTAAAATGTAACATAAAAAAGGTAAGATAGGATAAGATAAAATAACAATAAACTGATTTTACAGAAAATGCATTATTTGAAAGAAGAAAGACAAAATTGGAAATAAAAAGGGATAAAAAACTAAAAAGGGAGAAAATAAGTAAAAGTGGACAATAGGTATGATAAAAACAAAAAAGAATGAGCAAAATAAATTTAAAAATAAATAAGTAGATAAAATAACAGGAAATATTTAAGCCTTTTAATTATACAGTTTTAACTGCTTATTTCATCTTTCCCTGTGCAATTATTTCTACTCTCATTAATCATCATTGTTGATTTTTTTTTTATTTGTGTTAGGTTGGAACACAAAGACTTGCAGGGTTGAGTAACACCTCATGCCTTTTGGATAACTTTGTGTTATCATTCCAAACTTCAAAACAATATCTATTGTATGTTCACTATTAGTTAAGCAAAGCTTTTACAGGAAAATTACGTAGTTAATTTAGTATTAACTCAGATGTTAAAACACATAAGAAGAAATTTTCTTGAATATTCTGTATCAGATTAACTGCCTCTTTCTCCCACCACCAATTCTGAATTACGCCAACGCATGAGTCTGTTATTGAATCAAAGGAACATCTTTAAGAGGTAAAGCATAAATATTAATAAAATGAGGATAGAAGCCTGAGAGACTCACCTGTAAATAAAATATAGGACATTTGGAGCATGGTCTTTCTGAAGTTTCTTTTGGCATCTAAGAGAATTCTCCTACAGGGTTTTCAAGAATAACTGTGACATTGCTGTGTCTTCTAAATTAAGAGATCTCTGGATATGTGGTCTGCCACAGAATTACTCCCAAAGAGTGTCCTGTTGACAGGTCAGCAGAATGTGGTTACTGAGTTTTCTTGCCTGTGACAGGTTGGGAGACACAAATTAGAAAGCAGGGAATAACAGCTCAAAATACACATACTTTCTCATAGATAAGGGATGGCTGGCCATCAACAAGGAGAGATTACTCTCCCAGAATGTAAAAAATGGCTCAAAATTTTTGCTTAAGTAAAGAACCCTGGGAGCAGTGAAAGAAAGGTAATATTTGATTATAGATAGACAGATAGATAGATAGATAGATAGACAGATGATAGATAGAGATAGATAGATAGATAGATGATAGACAGATAGATGATAGACAGAGATAGATAGATAGATAGATAGATAGATAGATAGATAGATAGATAGATAGATAGATAGGCAGACAGACATCAGTTACCTCTGGATGTCTCTGTACCTCCGAAGACTAAGGGAGCTGGTTCATAAAGTTCATCCATGGAGTAACTGGATTACCAACTCTAAACCCTGCTGTGTCCCCTCCTGCGCTATTACCTGTAGTTTTAATTTTTTCCAAATTCTAAATTAGACGGTTTGGTTTGGTGCATCCTAAACTTGCATAATGGGGACTGGAGAAACCAACCTAACTTTCTCTTTCCATTCTCACCTTTCACTGGGGATTTATGTCCCTCGATAGTGACTGGCCTGGCCACGTATTCAGTGCTCCAGATCCTCTGAGATCTGCCTCATTCTGCAGTTTTCCCTGGTGCTTGATCCCTCCCTGTGGCTCAATCCCTTCTCTTTCTGGTCAGAACTCCTTGATACCATAGTCTTCTCTACCTGGATTTCAGCCTCCTCTGTCTGTCATTGCAGGCTGCTCACTGTGGTTCTTCACTGATCTCCATGGGCCCTTTGCCTCTTCTTCCCTCTCTGCCTGCTGATAGCCATGCTCATTCTTCTGCCAGGGCTCTTTCTGACCTCAGGCCTCTGGTTGTCTCATCCTGCCTCCGTCCGAGTCAGGATGATAATACTCTGAGACCATAGGAAAAAGCTCAAGGTCAATGAATTTGCCTAGTTTTAGAAGATAAAGATGATAGAAAACGTTTACACAAATTGTCATTAATAAATATTACAGAAAACATGAGGTTAGTGAATTTCCAGATGTCTGTAAAAGCAGCTAATGTACTAAACCTCATTTTTGAAACAGCAGATATAAGTAAATGCACATATTTGTTCATTTTTCCGTTTGGCACAAATATACTTAAGAGGAGCATTTTAAGATAATCTCAGTGCTAGGTGTTGAGGGACATTAGTGTCAATCTAGCCCAATCTCTTCTCAGGGTCTGTGGGAGGAGATTTGTTTCTGCTTTTGAAAATTGAAAGAATATTACCAGAAGCAAAAGTCTCAGTGTGCACATTAGAAAAATAATATGTCTTCATCCAACTCAACATTGATGTAAAAGACAGAGACGTTACACCTCTAAATAAGATAGACCAGATCCCTTTCCACATTAAGTACTTTTGCTCTTCAGTGTGGGCTTAAAGTCAAGGTCTTTCAGGTGAAGACTGTTAAACATGCAGGTCGTCCTGCCACTTTTGGCTATTTCTTTAGGCTATACCAATAAAGGATTTGTCAAAACCTCATTGGCAGCTGCACTCCTGTGACTGCCTAAACAGATCTATGCCCTGCACAGCAGCCTCGTGCAAGTTCCAAACACCTTTATATTATTAAAGCAATTTGCCTTGTCAAGAAAGCAGCAGCAGACAAAAGATCCTGTGATCTTGTTCCTTTTGCATCTGTCTTCATTTTAATATGCAAAATAGCACACTTCAGTCCTCAGCACTCATGTTTTATGATGACATATTGAGAGGAAGATTTATTACAAATCCACTTATAGACAGAATATAGAGAAATTTCCCCCATATTTTGAAGAAGTTGCACCAAAGAAGAGGTTTTTTCTACATCAATTTTCTTTATTTTATTGCTACGTTCTCATGATTGGAGGGGCACCAACAGATCTCTCTTTTGTTCAGAGGCAGCATTCTGCCTGAGAAAATGGAGGTGTGAGATCCACATCATATAACCAAGGCAACCCATTAATCAAAAATATTCTGACAGAGAAAATAAAGTGAATTATTTTGTGCTATGAATCATGGAACAAATATAAATAAAACCAGAGTCCACTGTCAGTAATTCTTGTATTGACCTCCAAGAGAAAAACAAGTGAATTAAATAACTTAAACTCATCACATTAAATGCAGTAATATAGCACATATTATCCATGCCTCATAAATAAATTTTGGTAAATTTGCAAGCCCTTTTTTGAGCTGTTTCTCAAGCATATTAATTTCCTATATTTTTATATACTTCCTGGTGTGTTATGACACAATAATAAGATGCTTAAACATCAGATAAATACAAAGCATGGAATAACAACAAATTGCTATGTCCTCTACCGGTGAGAGATATAGTCATCAATCAAGCGACTGGTGGATTAACAAGTTGATAGATTTGGTATGTGCTTGCTGCCAGGCACTGAACCACTTATACTATGACCCAACACAAATAGTGTGAGCAGCTAGGCAGAATTTTGCCTCTAATAGAAGCAGGATTTCTGTGCCCACGGCTGCTTGACATGTCTATAATCACCAGGTATATTTTTAATTCTGTCCAAGTTGTGTCTATTCTACGAAGACAAATATCAATTACACCTAGCAAGAGGAACTATTTTAGCTGGAAGATAAAGTATATTGACTGGCCCAGCATGAGTAGCAGATTTTTTTTCTAGTTTGCATTATGACTTATGTATTAAGAATGATTGCCATTCATGGTCTTAAATGAAATTAAATGAATTAATATACACAAAATTGTTTCATACACTCTAAAGCTTTGCAGATTAAAAATATTTGTATCTTCTTAATGGTGGTTTTTATAGGAAAGAAAGTATAAAAGAAATGGGCTATATCTGCATAGTTATTATTGATAACCATTCAATCATTACATTACCAACAGTCAGTTATATAGCAGCCTAATAAAAATAATAAGCTTATGGGTCCTTATTGGAGAAGAAGGCCTGCTACCTGGCATATATGTGTGAAGGTGCATTGATTTATTTCCAGGAGGATGTGGAGTAACTTTGGAAGACAGGTATTAATAGTAGAGCCATCTGGCCCTTAAGAAATAAGAAATATACTTTTATTTTTTGTTGTTTATTTTAGTTAGGAAAAATTTCGATTTAATTTGATTCTATGGACATTCAAATCTTTGGTGAAGCAGTTTAGCTGACATTTTTTATTACTGTAATTTCTAATCACCATTTATATATTTATTTAGATATGTTTATTCTAAAAAATATACATAATGTTGCTTGATTTTTTAAATATATAGCTTTTTAAACACATGAAATTTATTGTGCCATAGACATCATTCTGTTTCCAACTATTTACCCCAAACAACACTGCAATGAACATTCTTGAACATTTCTCAGTGTATATCTTCAGGCATTTTGGGGGTTTGTTTAAAATAAAGATACAACTGCAATATATCTATATATAAAACCTCACTAAGACACTGCTAAGTAACTCTTCTGAATTTCTTCACTAGCTGTTATGTTACCAGGGGTGACTGAGGGTCTCTCATGACAACATTCTTGCCAGTACTTGATATTATCCAATTTTATACTTTTTATCAAATATGGTTGTAGAAAATTGGTATCTACTGCTGCTATTGTATATTACATCTTATTCTCGTTTTTTCTAAATTTACTCTGTTGTTCTTTTTCTGTCTTTTTGAAATAAACATTTAGTTAATTTATTTTCTCAATCATTTTTGATGCTTAAAAATGTATGAAATCTATGAATTTTTTACAAGTTCTTTATTAACAATATTTCACACATTTTGAGATACCAAGTTTTTGTGCAGAGAGAGGAGGGTACCCATCACCTCGAGCATTTATTCTTTCCTTGTGTTGCAAACATCCAATAAAATCTTTTATAGTTGTTTTTAAATGTACAATAAATTGTGTGTAGTCACCCTGCTGTGATTTCAAACACTAGATCTTCATTTCATTTATATTTTTGCGCTCATTAACCATCCCACTTCCTCCCACATTTACAACCCTTCCCAGCCTCTGGTAACCATTCTTCCACTCTCTATCTCCATAAGTTCAATTGTTTTAATTTTTAGCTCCTGTAATTAAGTGAGAAAATGCAAAGTCTGTCTTCCTGTGCCTGGCTTATTTCTTTTAACATCATGTCCTCCAGTTCCATCCATGTTGTTGTAAATGACAGGATCTCATTCTTTCTTAATGGCTGAATAGTATTCCATCATATATATGTATCACATTTTCATTATCTATTCAAATCTTGGCTATTGTGAATACTGCTGCAATAGACATGATATTGCAGATATCTCTTCGATATACTGATTTTCTTTATTTTGAGTGTATGTAGCAGTGGGATTATTGGATCATATGGTAGCTGTATTGTTAGTGTTTTCATGAGCCTCCAGAGTTCTCCAAAGAATTCTCCAAGTGGTTGTGCTAATTTACATTTCCTTCAACATTGTATGAGCATTTCCTCCTCTCCACATCCTCACCAGGATTCATTATTGCGTATCTTTTCGATGAAAGCCATTTTTACTGGGGTGAGATGATATCTCATTGTAGTTTTGATTTGAAATTCTCTGATGATAAATTAGTTGAGCATCTTTTCGTATACCTGTTTGCCATTCATATTGACATACTAAGTTTTTATAGCTATCCATTTATTACCCATTCTGATTAGGGAATCTAGCCTGTATGATAGTAATCTTAGAAATTATTGGGGTTTTGGGGAGAACTAGTACATTATCAATGTTTTAGACTATTCTATGTGGGTTTGAAATGAATATGAAGTCTGTATTTGTTAAAGATACATTTGTACATATGTGTATATATGCTCACAAGTTTACTGATCTTGCTATTCAATTTTCTGTACTTCTACATATATTAAATTTGTTTAATCTGTTAACCTCTGAGTGAGGCCTCTAAAAATTTTTAGCTTATATTTATGACTAAATCCCCTAAAATGAGGATCAGCATGGTTAGTTGCATCACAGCCAGAGAGCAGCACAAACAGCAGAATGTCCGGAATTTAGAGGTTAAGCTTATGTTTGACTATGTTTTACTTATTCAGGTAATTTCTTCCTAAATAATTTTAAATATTGCTTATGAAATATACTTAAGGATCTCTTTAACTGTCTCTTTGGGAGGATGGGTTGATGGCTATTGCTAGCCATTCTGTTTCTACTACCATTATTTAATAAATCAATTTTAAATGTATTATTTAATTAAGAAGTACTGTCTGTGCAGACCCAGTTACTAAAAAATAATACTTTTATATTTAAAACATTACTGATATGGTTTAATAATAGAGTTAAAAAATAGATTATACATTAAAATATGTCTTTCTATTCATTTCCTCTTTGCATTTTTTAACCAATTCCCTATAAATTATGGCCACTTCATGGTAAAGAAACCTTAATTAAAATACCAAGTGCAAAGGAAGGACAGGATTTGGATGCCATATGTGAATGCAAACGAAAGTACTCTGTAGGGAAAGTGAGACCGCATTGAAGGTGACATGCTTGTGGAAAAAGGATGTGCTGAGCAAGCACCTTAGCTGAACAAGCAATTTGGGGCAGTGCCATAAACTGCAGGCATTTTAGAAAAAAAATATGTTAAAAACGTAATTGGGAAAGACTTGGGTAATCAGACCACAAACAGCATAAATCTTTAGAACTACAAAGCTAGAGGAAAACAAAATGACAATCAATGAGAAATGGCGATAATGCAAAATCAACAACAATAAATATACACCCAAGAAGAAGTGTACCTTGTTTTAACATTTGGAAAAAATCGCATTATAAAAGTTTCCTTTTAAGTTATATGGATATAGGCATACATTTATTTATTTTACATTTAGATAGATGTTTGTATGTTTCTTCAAGTGTGTGTATACAAGAGAAACAGACATGTTACCACAATCTAAACTGTCTTAAGTGCGAATTGGTGTTCTGCAGCACTCAGATTTTGTAAGATATTCTAAAGGAACCTCAGTCTTCTCTACCACAGAAATAGAAACGTGGAGGGGAAAAAAGAGAACAGTCTAAGAAGGCTTCCAGAAGAAAAATTTCTATACTCAGTAGAAGACTTTTTCTCCAGGCTAGTTAAATCTTGTTACAATCGAAGCAAAAACAGAAAAGAAATCATTATTGTTTTCAAAAGTAAGATGGAACATATGCAAAAAAAAAAAAAAAAAAAGAGTGATGTGGTGAAGATTCAGAAGAGCTTTTCCAACCAGTTTCCTTAAATGGTACCTAGTTTAGAGGTTAAATACTCTGAATATATCTCTATTTTAGAAAATGATCAATTCACAAGTTTAATTTACATAACCATAGGCCTTGTAAAACACAGATCATTTGAGAAAATCAAGGCTTTGACTATAATTCCTTCCTGAGAGTTTAGCTTTTTTATATTTCCTTTCTCAGACATTTGTAGAATTGAACAGCACTTACACAAAAGACAAATTCCAAAGGTGACCATGCATGCCTAAGGCCAAGCACGTGGTTGAACAGCTGTCACTGAGGTAGCTCAGGAATAAATTATTCCTCCAAAAGCTAGAGTGGCATAACACACCCATAATCTAATTGTGTTCTCACTCTCTCAAATACAAGATTATTTAAGCCATCAATTCTAACAATTTACTCATTCAACAAATATTTATTGAACCTCTACTGTATTCAGGCACTGTAATAGATTGTAGGGGTAGTGTAGCTTTTCTAAAGTACAAAATCAAAGCCCTCATGGAAGATATATTCCAGTGGGAGATAGACAATAAATGAGAAAAATAAGAAAAATATGTAGCATATTAAATGGTGATAATTATTGAAGAAAAATATAAAGCAAAGAACAGGAACAGAGAATGGGGTGTGGTAGAACTTTAATTTAAAAAGTTGTAACAATAGGGATATAAAATATAGTCCATGAAGCAAAAAACAAGCAGGATAAGTGAAAGAATAAATACAGCTAAAGAACGAGTTAGTGAGTTAAGAGACTGGATTAAGAAATTCTCTCATAAAATGGTAGTAAAGGTCAAAATGGAAATACACTAAAGAGATGTCTATATCTACATAGTAGAAGTCCCAGAGGAGGAAAAAATCAAAATGAAAAGCAGAAAATATTTGAAAAACAATGGAGATAAACTTTATTCAAACGGAAAGGAGTCATAATCCAACCAATATTCACTACCTTCACTGCTGCTATCTTGATCAAAGCCATCACCTCTGTCCTAGATAACTGTAGTAGCCTCCTGGTAGCTTCCACTCCTGCTCCCTTGTAGTCTGGTCTCAACAGAGCAGCCAGAGGAAACTTTTAAAATTATAAGTCTCAACATATGATTCTTCTCTCAAAACTCTGTAGTGGCCACTCTGATTAAAAGTCAAAATTCTTATAATGCAGCTAGAGTCTAGATCTCAGTTTCTAATACCATTCTCCTATCAAAAAACAGGGCCCATGGGAGAAATGGCTGATTCTAGGACTGGGACAGGAAATACACAAGATGGGCTTGCAGCATCTTATAGTGCCAAAAAGCAAGGAAATATGAAAAATAAACACAACGATGGGGATATGTCAAAGCGAAAGTGAAGCCAATTGAAAGAGCTTTTAAAGGCCAAATTTAGAACATTATGAGCACAAAATACAAATTAGTATTGCAGTATAACCTAAAGTTTAAAAAGAATCCATTAGTTCATATTGATGCAAATAAATGTTTAAATAAATAAATCCATGAGGAAGAATAAATCAATTACTCATGCAGAATTCCAAATAATTCAGGCCCTTGTTTGAGTCTGATATTCTATATACCACTTATGTCAGATGATGGAGTTCTACTGTGCCTTCCCAAATGTGTGATTTGGTGGATCAGATAACACTCAGTTCGCAATGAACAGATCATGCCACATGGTAACTTGATGGCCCGTGTTTAACTAGTAAGGCCCAGTAGCAGGCAAAGAGCTGTTTCTCAAAAGAGGAGCAGTTATTCACAGAATATGGCAGATCTTTGTTCCAAAATCCTAAGGGCTTGTATTACAGTTCACACATACAGGCCTGCCAATACAACTCCTATAGAGCAAGAGTCAAATGCTGACCATCACCAAGGGCAAAGTGGGTACAGTAAACGTGATGGACAGCAGAGTAGAAGCAGCAATTAAAATAGTTCAACAGAATGCTCTGAACAGCATTCCTGTCAGCAACTAACACTTCCAGCACTGACAGACCTGCTGGATCCTATGGTCCGAATGTCAGAGAAGCTTGCACAGCAACCTGAATCTGTTGCAGAGACTTCTCTTTTCCTAACCCCTACTCAAAACTGGCATGTTTTTGAGTCACTCAATAAATGGGCTGGAGTAACATACCCAAATAAGGAGTACATTGCCTGTGAAATCTAGAAGCCCACTAGGCATTGTATCACTTTTTCTGGTTGTAGGAGGAACCAAATGCAATCACTGGACCTCCAGAAATTTAACTGAAGTGGAAGGCCCCTGATCTTTGTTGAATACATTTCTTACCCTATCATGTACAAATGTCTTACCAATGAGTCTAAAATGGTTGCCACGTCTTATTCACTAAGCCCGATTAGCATAATGCCATCAGTGTAACATATCACTGTATTAGCTGGTGGAAGGGAAGGTAGTCAAAATCCCTGCAAGCTAAATTATGACATAGGACAGAGGAATTGACATAATACTGAAGTAGGATGGTGAATGTATGCTACTGGCCTTGCCGACTGACGCAAACTAATTCTGAAAGCCTCTATGGACTGAAATGGGGAAAAAAAAAGGCATTTGCCAGATTAATAGCTGCATAGGAAGTACCAGGAGAACCTCTCATTTGTTCAAGCAATAAAACTACATCTGGTACGGCAGCTTCAATTTGAATCACTATATGGTTAAGCTTACAATAATCCATTGGCATTCCCCAAGATCCATATGTCTGTTCTGCAGGCCAAATAAGCAACTTTTCTTTAAATATTGTTGAATTACTACCTTTTGCATCTTTCAAGTTCTTGATAGTGGCACCAATCTCTGCAATCCCTCTAGGAACATGGTATTGCCTGTGGTTTACTGGTTTCCTATGCAGAGGCAGTTCTAGTGGCTTCTGTTTGGCCTTTCCCACCAAAATAGACTTTATTCCACCTGTCAGTGAGCCAGTGTGGGTATTCCTCCAGCTGCTGAATATATCTATTCCAATTATGCATTCTGGAACTGGAGAAATAACCAAAGAATGGGTTTAGTGACCCACTAGGTTACTGTAAGACAGACGAACTTCAGAAGCCCCTGCTCTAACTGCTAGACCACACTATTGTCTTGGGTCTCCGAAATTAGTGTCAGTTCAGATCTAATGTCCAGTACTTCCCAAATGTGTGATAATTTTCTTTTCCCCAGTACACAATTACTCTGGTAAAAGACTGTAGGTCCTTCTGGGGAAGTCTGGGAGAAAAATTAACAGTATAAGTTTTTGGTAGTGTACCGGGGTTCTTCTTCAAGATGACTCAGATTCTAGTTCATTCAAGTTGTTCTGGGTCTTTAAACTGGCTCAAGTCTGGGAATTCATTGAGGATCTGTGACTCTCAACTCTTAATTTTCTGAATCAGGTTAGACTCATAACTATGCTGTGAGTATCAAGTAAGGATTTGGTAGGCTTCCTATTATAGTTCTAGGAACACCATGATCAACCAGCCAACATCATATACAGTTCTGTGTAAACTGAACTATATTGATCGCTGCTTTGACTCTGCTGTTCATTACATTAACTGTACCCACCTTGCCTTTGCTGGTTGAGTTTCAGCACTTGACCCTTGCTACCTCAGAATAGAGTTACCCCCAGTGCATTTATATATCCCAGATCAGTAACTGCAATTCTCTCTGTAAGCTATGGCCTAGAGAAAAGAGCAATCACAGAGCTATTCAAGGATTTCAGGCTCCCTTTACAAATTTATTTACCACAGTATTAATGAAAGCTATGTCTTCCAGACCTTTTCAGCCTGGGTATCTCTTAAATGACAATTCATCTGAGATTTTAATCATTTAAAGGCTTTGAATCCCTTTTTCTACATTAGAACAAGGCAGATTCAGCATTTTCAACCCACTTACTGTGGGCCACCTTTTGGTCCCCAGCCAAACAAATAAATTGTTAAAGTCCTTTTGAACTCCCTAAACTACAACATTAAATTCAGAATTGTTGCTTAATGAGCCCATACTGATAAATGCGGCCTGATACAACTTTTTGTTTCTTCCACCATTGTTTCACACTATAATATCCATTTTCACACAGGTTTTCCAGATTTCTGTTTGTATAAATCTTAAAACTCAAGTAGTTCTTCTGGAATGTAATGTACCTCCTCATGGCTCACACTTTGCACCTTACTTTTAGGGACTTCTGGGACTTGTGTGTAGTTACAGGTCTAGAAACAAATGAGGTGATGGGGGTGGGTCCTGTGGAGACTTAGCTTGTATGTCTACTCAAGGGAAGCCATGATAGTAAGACAGCCAGGTGGAAGAGGCTGTACGGAAAAAGTCCAGCCAGCCTCCGCACTGGGGTGGAGTCATGGAAGTTCATCCCCTTTGCAGCAGAGAGGAGTCAGGCCCCTCCTCTTCCTTCGTGGAACATGGGATTCAAATGGCAGGTGGGAAGCACTATAGTGGAGGGACTCTGGCCTTGTGAGAGTCTGGTTCCCCGTTTTCTTCCTTTTCACCAAATAAAACCCTGTTTTCCTCATCATTCAGATTATCTGTGATCCTAAATTTTCATGAATGTGGACCCCATCTGTAGCTGATGGGGTCCACGTTCCCCAAATTTTCCCCAAATTTTCATGGACAAGGACCCCATCTGTAGCTGATCTAAGGCAAAGTCCTGCAACATTTTTGGTGTGCAATGTGGGGGTTCAGGAAGTGGTGAGTGAAATGAGGACTCAAAACTTCTCATTGTCAATTCTAAGCCTTTTCATCCTGGGACTTCTGAGAGTAGGGGAAACTGTGCCCCCACTCGCTGTTGCTCCTGGGGATCAGGAACCAACTTGACTTTCCATAGCCTTTTTCTTCCTTTTTCAAGAGGTATCAGTAAGCAGGGGTACCCCACCATCCTCCCCTCCCTGCTGGGCTGGGATGCATAGCCCATGGTGCCACAAGTGGCTGACTGGCATTTTCTGCCATGTGCCAATGGCGTGTCCTCCTCCTCACTCCAGGGAGGCCGGCTCTGACCCACAGCAAATAAACTTGTCTCCCTGCTGGAGGAACCACTTGCATAAGAATAAGAAGTTCCTCCCCAGGTATTTTTAAACCTTTTTTCTTTCCTTTTCTCCACTCTGACAGCAGTTAAATTATTCTCTTTAAAGTTTTAATTGTGAAAAAGATTTGTGGGGCTAACCATGGGCTGTGGCTAATCTGGTGTGTTTGCATTTCTGTATGGTTTGTGCTGCAAGCCTCCATTTTGTTTTGCATCCTGGGGACATGGCCAGTCACTGCTTGGCAAGGCTTTGTTTAGCAATCCCACCTTAGGAGATGAGCCCTCTCTGGTTGGATATCTACATGTTTTCCTATTCCTGTCTCTTAAAGGGACCCATCCAGCAGCTAGGTTTTCTTCTGCCTGTTTGTTTGTATACTGTGTGTGATGTCTGTAAGAAGAGCTCTAATTAATTTTGCCTAAAGAAAAACAAGTGCATATGGTGCAGTGGCTCACACCTGTAATCCTAGCACTTTGGGAGGTGAGGCCAAGGTGGGCAGATTGCCTGAGCTCAAGAGGTAAAACTCCATCTCTAATAAAATACAAAAAATTAGCTGGGCATGGCGACATCCACAGGTAGTCACAACTACTCAGGAGGCTGAGGCAGGAGAATGGCTTGAACCTGGGAGGTGGAGGTTGCACTAAGTCAAGAATTCACTGCACTCCAGCCTGGGCAACAGAGCAAGATTCTGTCTCCAAAAAGAAAGAAAAGAAAAGAAAAGACTAAAGACAAATACTTAGATCAAGTATTTTTTTTAAGGAAAGTTAAAAACTGTGGTAACTTTCAGTTCATGTGACTTTAATCTTTAAAAAGTAAAAACGGCCTTAAAGATTGTTGGTAAAATGCAGGTCAGATGCAAGGTGTGCTAAGTGTTTTAAGGTTAACTGCTTTTTTGGTTTTGAAAACTATTTGTCTTGCCTGTTTCACAATTGGTTGATAGGGCCTGGGGACATATGGAACTAACCACACCCTTAATTAAGAAGGCAAACCTTGGCTACACTTAGAACAAAATTAAAGCAACTTTCTAGGTTTTAATTTAGAGTTAAAAATGGCTAGGAGTTACCTTTATAATGTGCAACTGAAACTACTGAAAACAGATTTACACGCAAGATGTATAAGCACTGTAAAATGTGTTTTTCAGTAAATGGTTATAAGAAGTCACGTAAATGTCAACTTTTGCCTTTAAGGGCATACTTAAGGGTTAAAGAATAATTTTGAGTTAAATTAAAAAAAAGCTGAAGATTCAGAGAAGGAAGAATTGTGGAAATGAATCTTGCAGAAGAGGTTCTCAGTGTGAACATATTGGCTAAATTCAAGAAAGGGTATTATCAGATTTTTCCGTAAATTGAGTTTTCAAATAAAAGCATAACAAGGTTTTCCTAAGGTGTTAATCTGCTCTTTGGCAAAATTTGTAAAGGGTTATAAAAGGTTTTTTTTTTCTTTAAAATTTATGACTCTTCATTTTTGCAAAATAAATAACTTATGCTAATCTGGAATTCTATTTCATAATATCAAGGGTTTTAAACCTTGAACATTTAGCAGCCTTCCCAAAATCCAACTCAACATCCCAAAGATCCCTCATCAAGGTTTTCCCACATGTCCCCATTCCAAATTTTAAGATTTCATTCCTCCCTTGTCAATGTCCTCACATAAACAGTAGTTATTGTTTGGGTCTTGGAATTCAACTGAACTATAATTAAGCCAACTGGAAGATGGGATTCTGTGTTTAATTTTCAGCAATATCAGTCATGCTAAAGGAGATATGGGTGTCCTTAAGTGCACACATCAGGTGATTTATGTGGCACTTGAGCTGACATTTAAACCCCTGAGTTCATCATTTTCTATCCCCACCTTGTCCAGCAACAATAGAAGCAACCGTTTAATCTCATATACAAATTAGGGTCCAAAAAAATGTTCAAAAGTATCATATACACAGTGTTCCCGATCCCTGCTTGTTATGTTATGGAATTAGAATACCCAATAGTAATAATTTGTGTCTCTCTATTGCCATATCAAGTCATGTATATCAGTGTGCTTTTTACTACTGGAAATAAGGTAATTACGGTCTTCAAATCTAATCAGATTAATTAGTAAATTCCAGAAATCCCAGAACTTGGAAAACTCATCCTCAAAATTCTGTTTCTCTAGAACTCTCTCTACCAAAACATTCTTTAGACAAACAGAACAAACAGGACAAAGATGATAGATAGATAGATAATAAGAAATTTCCTTACATAATTACGGAAGCTATTATTGGTAGGCCCTGGGGATATATGGAACTAACCATGCCCTTAATTATAAATAATGAAGTGTTGAGATATACAGCCTACAAGCTAGATACCCATGTGAGCTGATGGTATAGCTCCATTCCAACTGTTTTAGTCCATTCTTACATTGATATTAAGACTGCCCAAGACTGAGTAATTTATAAAGAAAAAAGATTTAATTGACTCACAGTTCTACAGGGATAAGGAGGCATAGGAAATTTACAATTATGGCAGAAGGGGAAGCAGACACATCTTCAAATGGCAGGAGGAATAAGAAGAATGAGAAATGAGCAAAGGGGGAGCCCCTTATAAAATAATCAGATCTCATGAAAACTCACTCACTATCACAAGAACAGCATAGGGAAACTGTCCTCATGATTCAATTTCCTCCCACCAGTTCCCTTCCATGACACGTGGGGATTATGAAAATTACAATTCAAAATAAGATTTGGGTGGAGACACAAGCAAATCACACCACTTGGCCCCTGGTCCTTCCCAAATCATAGGCTGTCACATTTCGAAACACAATTATACCTTCCCAACTGTCCCCCCAAATCTTAACTCATTCCAACATTAACCCAGAAGTCCAAGTCCAAAGTCTCATCTAACACAAGGCAAGTCCTTTCTACCTATGAGCCTGTAAAATCAACAACAAGTTAGTTACACCTTAAATACAATGGGGGTACAGGCATTGGGTAAATACACTTGTTCCACATGGGAGAAATTAGCCAAAATGAAGGGGCCACAAGCTCCTTGGAAGTCTGAAATCAAATAGGGCAGTCATTAAAACTTAAATTTCCCAAATCATCTCCTTTAAATTTATGTCTCACATCCACATTATGCTGATGCAACAGGTGAGCTCCCATGGCGTTGGGCAACTCCATGCCTCTGCCTTTGCAGGGTACAGCTCCACTTTCAGCTGCTTTCATGGGCTGTTTAATTTCCTTGAAATTAAATAACCTACATTTAAATGATCATTGGGTCAACAATGAAACCAAGATGGAAATTGAAAAATTCTATAGACAGAACAATAATAGTGACACAATCTATCAAAACCTCTGGGATAGAGCAAAAGCAATGCTAAGAGAAAAGATCATAGCATTAAATGTCTACAACAAGAAGTCTAAAAGAGCACAAATAGATAATTTAAGCTCACAAATCACGGAACTGGAGAAATATGAGACTAGTCAAAGTGATGGGAAAAATTACAGATAGACACAAACCTTCTTGGAAGGCTGGAAGGTTTTGCGAAAGCCTCAGGACAAGGTTATGGCTGAAGGCAGCCTAATCCTCTTACCTTGAGCTAATAACTAAGAGTAGATATAAAGGAATGTAGAGGAGTTATCTAAATAACTTGTTTACTCATGTGGTCCTAAGACTGAACTTTGATCATCTGCAGGCACATGAGTGCTCTCTACTCAGGGGTCGGCAAAGTTAATTACCCTTTAATGGTGTGTTTGACACTTAATCTGTACTAAATAAATGTGAGTATTGCAGGCCTATTGAGGCCACCGCTGAGTTTAGCAGATGACCCTTGGCCCCACTGGCAAGCCGGTGTCAGTGTATGTCTTTAATCCATCACTCAGTTGAGTCTGCAGGTCATACTCAACAGTCATTGCCCCATGTGAGGATGCTGTAAAAGATCACAGACTGTGATGGAATCCTCAAAAATGAAGGTGACAAGACTGTGCAGTCGGTAATTCAGTAAATCATTAAGTCAGTAAATCAGTAAGTCATTGGTGCCAACTCAGGATTTTCAAGTTTGAGGGAATTGTTCAGGCAAGGGTGTCATCATGGAACAACAGCTATCAGCACAACAGAAACAGTATATAAAAATATTGAAACAGTTGCTTAAAGCTAGCAGAGTCTCAGTTTTGCAGGTTCAATTAAGGGACCTAATGCAAACTATTTTTTCCCAAAGCCCATGGTTCCCAGCAGAAGGCATGCTAGACATAGAATTCTAGGAACAAATGGGGAGAACTCTTAAACAATATCATGCACAGGGGCAATGGGTTCTAGTAACATCTGTAATGTCATAGGCCTTAATTAGGGTTGCTATGGTCCCACTGTACACAGAAGAGCCTTAAAAGATAAGGGAGGAGAAACCGTCACCTAGCTTATCGCCTCCATCTCCCTGAGCCCCACTATTACTGAGTAAAAGAGTCATAGAGAAGACAGAAATTCCTTCTGAGCTCCCTCTCCCAATAAATTGGAAAAAAGGCAAGAAATATGCTACAATTATGGGATCCTGTCTTAAGCAACCAGCGTTAGAGGTAGAGCTCTTGGTTTGCCCGGTGATACAAGACCGAGGCAATCACATGTATGTTTATAAAGAGATAAGAAAAAGCAATAGAGAAAATGGAGCTGCTAGCCTATTTATAAAAAGATTAATTGAGGCCATAGCAAACAATTTCCATATGAGCCCATGGGACTTGTCAATGCTAGTTAAAATAATTTTAGACGCCTGTCAATACCTCCTCTGGAGAGCAGAATTTGATGAATTATGTGAATAGCAAACTCTTTTCTAATAATGGCCACTGTTATTCCTCTCCTACTGTTGATGTGGTTCTTTCAAAATCCTACGTGGGTAGAACAGCGACCCTTACAGGGAGAGAAATTGCAGCAAGCCCATGAATTAACTGAGAAGCAGTTAAAAGCTGGCCATATAGAACCATCTAACAGCCCTTGGAATTTGCTCATTTTTGTCATTCCCAAAAAGTCTGGCAAATGGAGACTTTTGCATGACTTATGAGCTATTAATGCTAGTTTACAACACATGGGACCTCTTTAGCAGGGGCTCCCCTCACCCGCAGCAATCCCTCAAGCATGGCCTATAGTCATTATTGAGTTAAAACACTGCTGTTATACTATTCCCCTTGCAGAACAGGACAGAGAAAAATTTCCATTTACATTACCAGCTATCCATAATGAAAGTCCAGCTTGCCAATTTCATTGGAAACTGCTTCCTCAAGGAATGCTGAACAGTCCTACCACGTGTCAGTATCTTTTAAATCAGGCTTTGCTGCCCAGTTGAAAAGAATTTTCTAACTGCAAGATCATTCATTTTATGGACTATAGTTTACTGGCAACCCAACGAAGCCAGTACTTTTAAGTTTATGTGTCTCTGTCCCAAGGAATACACAGTTAAGAGGCTTAATCATAGCACCTGAAAAAGTATAAATGTCCTCTCCTTGGAAATATCTTGGATACCTGCTAACTTCCCCATCGGTTAGGCCTCAAAATGTTAAATTAAATACTAGCAATTTACATACTTTAAATAATTATCAAAAATTACTGGAAGATACTAACTGGCTTCCAAAATTCCACAGGCATTCTGTATAACCCCCGAGGAGAGGCCATAGTAGAACATGCCCACTCCACCCTTAAAAATATGCTCAGAAAACAAAAAAGTGGGAATGTGTGTAAGGACTCTGCAACATTACTAGCACAAGACTTATTTATTATTAATCTCTTAAATTTAGATGATAAATTTCAATCAGTTGTAGAAAAGCACTTTGCTAAAGCTTCTCAAAACATAAAACCTGCAGTCTTATGGAAAGATGTAAATAGTTATGAATGGTGTGGTCCAAATGATTTTCTAAAATGGGGAAGAGGATATACAGGTCCTCTTTGGATTCCAGCACAGTGCATCAAACCATACCATGGTGTGGCTAGATTGCAACCTGGAACCAGAAATAAAGAAAATGACCCTGCCGGGCCTGCAGTCCTGGACAATGTAACTTCCTCAGACAACACAAGCCCTGGACATTATCTGGGGAATGTGGAAGATAACAACTCAGGAGGCTGAGTGAATCCTGCTCCAAATACAAACACCATTTACTCCAGATAATTTGTTCCTTT
This sequence comes from Alouatta palliata, assembly GCA_004027835.1. NCBI lineage: Eukaryota > Metazoa > Chordata > Mammalia > Primates > Atelidae > Alouatta > Alouatta palliata. Next base: position 25,675 of record PVKV010026705.1, read on the forward strand.
GTCATTCTCTCACTCTACCATTTGATCCAGTTATCCCACTACTGGGTGTCTACCCAGAGAAAAAGCCATCATGCCAAAAAGTTACTTGCACATGTGCTTTTATAGCAGCACAATTCACAATTGAAAAAATGTGGAATCAGCTCAATGCCCATCAGCCAACAAGAGTGGATATATATACCATGGAACACTACTCAGCCATAAAAAAAGAATGAAATAATGACATTCACAGCAACCTGGATGGAGTTGAAGACTACTATATTATATATAACATATAAAACAAATCACAAATGACCAGGTAGCTTTTATCCCAGCAATGTAAGGATGAGTCAATATTAGGATGGGTTAACATTTCATATATAAATGCCATTCTTCACTAATCATCTCAATAGAAAACGAATAGAAAGTCTATACAAAACTTTGGTAAAATATAGCACAAATTCTTGATAAAAATCCTTAGTAAACTAGGGAAAAAGAAAAACTTCCTTCCTCTAATCTAAAAATTATACTATAAACATCATCCCAATAGGTATTTCCATTACATTTACCTTTGAAAAAATTCATTGTTTAAGAAGACCTAACCCAAACCATATAATATTAGGCTTAAATGTATATATGCAAATAAACTAGAAAATCTAGAAGAAATTCATAAATTCATAGACACATACATCCACCCAAGACTAAACCAGAAAGAAGTCGAATCTCTGAATAGACCAATAGCAAGGTCTGAAGTTGAGGAAGCAATTAATAGCCTACCAACCAAAAATAGTCCAGGACCAGACAGGTTCACAGCCGAATTCTACCAGAGGTACAAAGAAGAGCTGCTACGATTCTTTCTGAAACAATACAAAAAGTGGGAATCCTCCCTAATTCATTTTATGAGGCCAACATCATCCTGATACCAAAACCAGGCAGAAACAGAAGGATAAAAGAAAATTTCAGGCCAATATCCCTGATGAACATTGCTGCAAAAATCCTCAATAAAATCCTGGCAAACCAAAACCAGCAGCACATTAAAAAGCTTATCCAACGTGATCAAGTCAGCTTCCTTCCTGGGATTCAAGGCTGGTTCCACATATGCAAATCAATGAACATAAACCATCACATAAACAAAACCAAAGACAAAAACCACATGATTATCTCAATAGATGCAGAGAAGGCCTTTGACAAAATTCAACAGCCCTTTATGCTAAAAACTCTCAATAAACTAGATATCAAGGGAATGTATCTCAATAAGAGCTATTTATGACAAACCCACTGCCAATATCATACTGAATGGGCAAAAACTGAAAGTATTCCCTTTGAAAACTGGCAGAAGACAAAGATAACCTCTCTAACCACTCCTATTCAACATAGTATGGGAAGTTCTGGCCAGGGCAATCAGACAAGAAAAAGACATAAAAGGTATTCAAATAGGAAGAGAGGAAGTCAAATTGTCTCTATTGCAGACGACATGATTGTACATTTAGAATACCCAATCATCTCAGGCCAAAATCTCCTTAAACTGATAAGCAACTTCAGCAAAGTCTCAGGATAAAAAAATCAGTGTGCAGAAATCACAAGCATTCCTATACACCAATAACAGACAAACAGAGAGCCAATTCATGAGTGAACTCCCATTCACATTTGCTACAAAAAGAATAAAATACCTAGGAATACAACTAACAAGGGATGTGAAGGACTTCTTCAAGGAGAACTACAAACCACTGCTCAAGAAATAAGAGAGAACATAAACAAATGGAAAAACATTCCATGCTCATGGTTAGAAAGAATCAATATCATGAAAATGGCCATGCTGCCTATAGAAATCTATAGATTCAATGCTATCCCCATCAAGCTACCATTGACTTTCTTCACAGAATTGGAAAAAAAAAAAAAAAAAAAAAAAAAAAA